>OZ010711.1:12374053-12646437 GCA_963932345.1 Ophion ventricosus
TCGAATTCGATTAAAGATACTCGATACAAATGTATCGAACAACAAGAATTCGATCGATACTTCGCTACAAAAGTAGCGATCTCCAACAATCGCTCGATACTTTTGTGTCGAGTAACGAAAAATCCTTTACTACTCAATACTTTTGTATCGAGTAACAAAAAGTTTTGCGATACTCGATACTTTTGTATCGAGTATCGAATAAATTTTTGTTACTCGATACTTGTGCCATTCCAAAGTCTCAAAATACGAAGCTATTCTATTAACAGTTTTGTAATTTCTCACGGTTGATACTTGTACTAGAGGGAACGTAAAGAATTTCCGACTTCTTGCCTATTTTTCAAAATTTGTAAAAAAAGTTTCAAAACGATGAAAAAATTCTTGAAAAATTTATATGCATTCGGAAAACTTAACAATTTTATTTCAAATAACAAAAAAAAAAAACAATTTTATACAAATTTAAATAAATAACAATATTATAAAAGTATCGAGTATCGAAGAATTTTTCGTTACTCGATATAAAAGTATCGAGTATCGAATAAATGTTCGCTACTCGACACAAAAGTCGCGATCTCCAACAATAGCTTGATACTTTTGTATCGAGTAACGAAGAGAGCAAAACATAACGCCCGATACAGATTTTGGACAACTCTGCTGTCAAGTCGACTATATTGAATAGGCGCTACAAGTAAAAATGCACAAACTACTGCTTTCTCTTTATAAATTTATTACCGCTGTTTCATAAAGATATTCTGTTTCAAAGTACTTAAATATGTTTTATCATTATTGTTATTTTTGTTTCGCATGATTACACGAGAGAGCAATACAACAGAACATATTTGCAAAAAAAGATGATAATTATAATTTGTTTATTATGGATCAAACAAACTTAACGGATATTTGGCAGAGTACAGAAAACTTTGAGGCCAAACCGTTTTTTTGCTTCAGGTTCAATATTTTTCATCTATCATTCCTCCTGTCAGAAGCTACAGGGCATGTGTTTCGACATAAACTCCAAATCAGTTATGCGTCGTCTCTCAATTGCGCATTGATTTTCCAGCTCAACAAATTTTTGTGGCTGCTTTCCATTTTCTACTTGCTTTATTTTTCACTTGGAATTTTTCCTTTCCATCTTTTCATTTTCGTCGAACACAAGAACTGAATTCGCAAAGGATTTTTGACAGCTAAGCGCTCACGATGTTGTGTTCCCATCTGAGCTCAGTGTTACCACCTACTGAGAACTAAATTGCGCGTTTGTCACATTTCATCTTGGTTAATAATGTATTTGCGATGTAAATAAACGAAAAAACGATTAATAACATTTCTGAACAGTCAATTATATGCATTCCACATATTTATTAGCTGAAACTTGTTTATTTTACGTAACCGAAAATTTGATTATTCGGAGTTGACAACCTCCTTAACAGGTCTGCGTAAGCTTGGGGCCCAAAACGTTGATTTTCAATCTTTTTTTTTCTGACGGGGGTCTGGGGATGACTGGGTCGAAATTCACACGCATTTGATACATAGTGTTGCCAAGTTATAGTTTTTTCGTTATTGAATAATATTGCTGAACAATGGAGTTATTGTTATTTCAAGAGGGTACGTTGTGACCAATTGGTGTAGGTGGTTCTAGCGACGAGAATGATCTGAGATTAAAAATTGAAGAATGTACTTTTAGTATGATAATAAAACTTATGTATGTTCGGATAATTTTATAGAATTTTTTGAAAATCGCGAAAATGGCAGCTGTAAGAAAAAAACAAGTTCGATTTTCGACCGAAAAAAGAACATTAAACATATGTTAATGACAAATGTTTAAACATATCGAACAATTGTCTTGTCATACGGTAGAAATTGTTATAAGCGAATAGATTTTGAGATACGACACCATTTCATAAAACATAGTTTCGAGAAAAACGCAAAAGAAAAAAGGACTGCAAGGGTATCGGAGCGGTTCGCCGCAGAGCAGTCGGCGATCTGACCCCCCTCACAAAAATCGTCATAACTCGTCCAATTTTTTGATTTTTTACGAAATCGCTCTTGTAAATTGAAGTCTACAACACTGGCTATAAATGTAGAAATGCTTCTATACTTTTATTTTTTAGCGCCACAATATTCAGAATTTTTGAAATATCGGTTTAGATTCTCGCACGGAAGTACAGCAACTACACAACAACTTTTCGAATTGATTTTTGTGAAAATCGGAGAAACGGTTTGAATTTTCAAAAAATTTAAATCTTTGTAAAAATGGTTTTCAGCCCATCGCTACTTGAAAAATAGAGACATCAGAATAAGTTTCGTTTCCTCTTTTTTTTTTAAAGAATTTAAACGGGCATCATTTTTTTCATATTGTAAAAAAATTTGATCCAAATTTTTTTGTTCCTTTTCTTTAAAATTGAAATCGGGATCATTTTTTTTTATTTTTTTTAAATTTGACGACGAACACTTTATTCTGATTGAACCAATTTTTTATCGGAATATTTTTTTTTTTATTGAAATCGGAATAATTTGTTATTATTTCTTAAAATAGTAATGATTTTTTCGTTTTTTTTTTAAATTAATACATCGGAATCCTTTTTTTTCGTGATTTCAGGTATATGAAGTATCTCTATCCGTACGAGGGTGAGAAATTGGGCCTCTCAACGCCATCCGAGCTTCAAGCAGCGATCGACGGTAATCGACGCGAGGGACGAAGAAGCAGCTACGGAGCGTACGGAAGCAGCGGCGGGGCCGAGAGCATGATGCAAAGAAATCCTCACACACCTGGCTCGATGGCGTTACACTCGCAAATGTCACCCCTCTCGCTCGTTTCGGCGGTCGCCGGTGGTCAGCATCATGGATCGCAGTCACTCGTCAATGGTAGCGCCGCTCACACACCTATGCCGCATCATCCTCATCATCCGCAACATCCTCAAGGTCCGATCGGTTAGTTACTCGAGCATTTCGATACGTTTTGTTCGCGAGCTTAGCCACGAATCTCCTTTCCCCTTCCGGCGATTCTCTTCTTTCCTTTGCCAAGAGACAGTCGAGCGACGATGTCAAGTAGCGGGCTGACCCGTCACAAAAATCCTCCTAACTCGATCAGTTTTCGGATTTTTTTACCGAATCTTTGTTGCAAATTGAAGTTAAAACTCAGGTTAGGGTCTTAATAACTTTACAATTACATCAGAATAACAATAGCCTAAGGCAGCAGTTCTTAAACTTTTAAGGCCACAGAATACTCAATAAATCATTTTGATTTTACGGAACCCCATACCAAATGATAAAAAATAAAAGATACTGCAATTTAAAATGAGAGTAAAAACATTTATTACAAAAGATATTTCAAACAAAAATTAATGAGACGAATGGAACTGCTTTACTATTTTATCAATTATTGCTTTAAAGCTTGGTTTTATGCCTGATAATTGTATTCGTATATCTGAGGCAGCATCCATTCTAGACCTAAATTTGTTTTTTCGTATAGGCATAAGCGGAAAAGCCTACTTCACATTGCTACGTAGTTACCAAAGAGAGCAAGGTTAGGATTGTCTTTTTAGAAACTTCAGGGTATTCACTTCTAACACTAATCCAAAACTCATTAAGTGACACAGACTCAAACGTGTGTTTTAGTGCGGATGAGCTCTGAACATCTATCAATGATTCATATTCCAGTACGGTTAGCATGGCAGGTTTACTTTTATTGACAAATGGATTTTGTACCCATTCGTTGTCATTATGAGAAGAATTCGGGAAGTAATCTGATAAAGACTTCAGCAGGCTTACTAAATGTTCCATTATGATATTTTGCATTTCATTTGGTAATGCTAACTCGTTTTCTATCAGAAAATTAAATAAAAGTGGACAACATTCAACATTGCTATTTTCAACGCACGTATGCCAAAAATTAATTTTTTTTATAGCTAAAATAATGCAATGCTTTACTGACAAAAAGTAACTAATTCGAGAAACCCCGGTGACTTTCCCACGGAACCCTTGGGTCCGTGGAACACACAGTTTAAGAACCGCTGGCCTAAGGTCTTCAACTTTGGAATTAAAATTTTTCTTTACAACAAAAACTTTATGATTTTCATTTGCGCATAGACTACGGAATAAAAAAAACTCGTTTTTTTTTATTTTAAGCTTCCGCAGACCTGAATAGTCTCATTTCGAGATAGTTTGTAAAAAAAAAATCCTGCCAATTAAAATCTCGGCCGTTGATCGTATTATTCCGTTGGTAAAGCTTGCTTAAAATAGTGTCCTCGACGAACGCGTTACAAAAGACCGAGAGCTCTTGCGTTTTTTGAACGATCTTTGGCCACAAGTTATATCGGATACGTAACAGGATATTGCACGTGATCGGAGGACAAGACACAGAAAAGTCAAAAGAATTGAAAGAAAATAGCTGACGATGCGAGAAATATGGGACCGAGAGCGTAGGGTTTATTTTAAATCGGTAGTCAGGACAGCTCCGCTTTCTCCCTCCCTTCCTCCCTCCCTCTCTCTCTCTCTCTCTCTCTTTTTTTCTCTCCCTCTCTTTCATTCTCCGTTTCGGTTTTTCTCGCTCACTCATCTAGGCCTCCCCGAAGATGATGATGCGAGAGAACGAAGGAGGCGTAATTGATTGTACGATCCGCTTGTAGACAGGCGTTAACGGATGACTCGCTAACGAGCATTCCGCGCGTTCCCCAACCCCAGTCTCGCTTCCTACCCTCGTGGCAGAACAAGCGGAGAGCCACTCGGAGCTTTTACGCCCTATCTGCGTTCACGTGATATCTCTTCTGCATCATCCCTTTTCCTTGCGTTCGCGCTCTCGAGGGTCATCGTTCTCTCGGCTGATTGGTAGCCAACGATCCCGCCTACTCCCTCCAAAATTCCCATCTCACAAATGCGCGCGAAATCTTCCCCTTATAGAAGGTATACGGAAGGAGAAGAATATTTAAAAAAAGACGTAGATACGGAATAACGAAAATGATGTGAATATACCCCGTAGCCATCAACGGGAGAGCTCGAGGCTATATTTTACTTTCCGGGCTTTTGCTTCTCCTCGACACAATTCGTTTGACGAGGTTTCGGATTGAGCGCTTCGCACACGTGAAAAGAAGAAGAACAAAAAAAAACAAAATGCCACGCTTTCAGTCAAATAAACCGTCTACTAGCGAGATCTCTCATTCTCTCTCCCTCTCCGTCTCTATCTCTCTTACCCTGCCCTTTCATCTCGTCCTCTCTTATTTCGACGGGCTGATGGACCGACGCCAATCAACGGAGCGCGGCGACACGAATTTAGCATCCGTCAGCACGAGTTTCTCTCTCTCTCTCTCTCTCTCTCTTTCTGTCTTTGACTCTCGCGCCTAAATAAGATGATAGAACGAAACTTCTCGACATTGGCGAACGATCGATCAAGTACATACGAAAACGGCGATCCCGGATCACCTCGATGAGCTATTTCTCGCTCGAGCTACCCACAAGTATCCCTGCCTCTTCATAATGGCCCCTTCAATTACTCCAATCCCTATTTTAGTCTCGTGTTCATTTTTTTTTCACGCGCCACTTTTTTTTCTCTCTTTCTCTTAGGTCCTATACCGGGAATGGCACCTGCCGAATTCGAGGCCCGCATGGTCGAGTACGTAAAATTGCTGAACAAGGAGCTGAGGAACGTAGGTGGAGCGACACCACCACCGATGATCCATCGACAGGGAAGCGCATCGCCACCCTCGACTACACCACCACGCGACAACGCGTTCAGCGCCCTCGAAATGTCGCGACTAACACTCTGGAACATGTACAACAACAATACCCTTTATCCTGGTGTCGGTCATCAGCCGCCCTTGTCGCCACAGGCCTCGAACTCACCGCATCGACAAGCCGCAAGCCCGGAGCCACAACGAGAAGCCCTCGATCTTGGCCTCAGGTTAATACTCGTCCTTAACGTACTCCTCTCGTCATAAAAATCGTTTTTTTTTTTTTGGAAAATGTTCGGCTATGTTTTCTCGCGCATCTGTGGGAGCCGATTTTTTTTGTTCACCCTCCGACTAGAACCTCCAATCCGGCAAGATCAATTTTTTGCTTAGTTGACACTTTCAAGGTCATTTCAAGATCAACTTTTTCTTTTTTCAAAAAAGACCTAGTTTTTTTTATAGTGGCATCTTATTTTGTGGGAAAAAAACAAGTTACTTTTGTTCGAAACGCTTTTTCTACCGTTATTTAAAAAAAATATGTAACTTCTTTGACAAACTCGAAAAGTCATCTATACATAGAAAACAGTTTCGTGCCTGACTGACATATTGACAACGCACAGCCGCTGAAGATAGAAATATGGAATTTGCAAGATTGCACCTTGAAAGGTCTAGAGGTGCACTGAGAAAGGAAGTTTTCAAAATCAACGCCTAAGGGAGTGAAATGGACTGTAAAAGTTTGCATGGAAAATTGTATTCCTTCAACTTGAAATTTGGTATAAATATTCTTCAAAACAAATAATAGAATGCATATTTTAGGATTTTTTAAAACAACCCTTAATAAGGGGTGTCACTGGTAATAAAGTTTCTATGAGCCAAATTACACGCGGGCGAAGCCACGGGCGAAAGCTAAGTTGTGCATAACGATGTAGGATACTTTGTCACGATATGATAAGGAACATTTATAGGGCCAACATTTTGAACATTTTTTGTAATAAAAAAGAAAAATAATAGTGGCTAAAAAGAAAAAGGTTTAATTTTTCAAAGTTGTCCTTGGAATTGGAAACGTTCACTAACTGCAAAAGTTTTGTGCCATTCTTCTCTTGAATCTACCCGTCCCGTGTCACGGGACGTTTTCTCCACCTCGCTGTCCTTAATCTGTAATGTCGCGAAATAAATGGGACACCGATCAATCGTCGAGAGTCCAAATTTCCAATCATTCGGTCCAGCCGTTTTAGAGAAAAGTTCGGAACACTTTTCATGGATATTTCTTTTTTTAACCGATGGAATTGCGTGTCGGGACTCAGAGTGGAAATATTTTTCACAGATCGTCACCACTGTCTGCGTCACCGACGAGGCACAGTCCTCCCTCCTCGAGCAGTAGCATTCAGGTCAAAAGGGATCGAGATCTCACAGGTACACCTGGTGTGCCACCTACCAAGAGGCTACACTCGGACGACGATAGCCCCAATGAGAAGAGCGTACCGGCATTGGCAGGCACTCACATCAAAATCTCCAATCGTGGTAAGCATCCCGAACAAAAAAAATTACAAACGATTAAAAAACAGACCGGTTTTTTGGCAATCTTCCACGTTACCATTGATCGGCAAATGATTAAGAAACATTAATCGGGGTCAATACACGGATGGGTGACTCGCAGATTTACTAAGTTTCGCTCAAGCTCTGAAAATACAACGGCCTGTATCGGCTTTCGACACTTTCCTTGTGCCAATATACGTCAAGATCAAGGTCATCCGAGATGAGGGCTACTTTCGAAGTTATTACGAAAAGAAATAGTGAACGATACAAATAAATAACGTTCAAGTTTGCATTGTTGGGAACCAATCATTTTTTCCCATTTTGTGTTTCTATATTAAAAACTAAAAAACAACAGGATTTTTTAAATTAATTTTCTCCAATTGATTAAGTACATAATTATTTAAACTTTTTTCACAAATTGAGGTTCTAAATCTCTAATAAAGATACGCAAAAACGTTCGAGTGATTTTCATAGGCTGAATCGGCCAAAGGAAAGTTGGGTATTTAAAAAAAAATGAATTCCCGTCGCGTTCCAACCATGCAAACTTTAACATCGTAAAGACAAGAAAACGTTCTTATGATAGAGTAGATCATCAATGATGAACATGATTCGACCAATTTCGATGTCTCAGACTCCTCGAATTTGGTGCAAAAAATCTTGAGGACGTTGCGCAAAAAAGGGTCAGACTTTGAGGGAGTGAAAAATGTTCCAATGGTAGTTGCGAAACGAAGGATGCTTCTGAATTTGGTTCTTATTCTGTTTCTCGCTCAGGTGACGGACGAAATGGCGATAACTCTCTCGTCGTCAGTATGGAACTCAACGGTGTAATGTACCAGGGTGTATTGTTCGCACAGACAGACGGCAGGAGTACAACGACCGCCACCAATAACAACACAAAAGCCGCGAGAAGTATCGTCTCGTGAACGCCGAATCGTACGAGCAATCAACGAGATCCTTCTCTCGTACCTTAAAAAAAAAAACGAAAATCGACAGTGCGACACGGTGTGTCGATTTGTTTTTCTTTTCTCTTATACCTCCACGTAACGATAAGCCGAGGTCGGATTCCGATCTAGGGAGCCACATCACTTTTCCACGAACCTTGAGTCATCCGATAAAACGATCAAGTCGATGGCGAAAATAATGCGACAGGATATATTCCCCCGGATGGGCGTCCGGGACATCGAGGGACATCACACTTGGGATGGGCAGAAGGGGGGGGGGGGGGGGGGGGGCAATACGATTATCGTGTAAACACAAAACTAAAAAAGGGCTCGTTTGTACGCAGCGTTTCCGAGCTGAAAAAAAATCCATGTACTTCTTCGTTACAATAGATTGAGTCATCGATCATTGGCAGGATCAGAGTTGGGCTACTTGTTATTTTTTTTTAAGGGAAAGCATTCCTTCTATTTCGTAATTATTCGGAGTGGACTTCGAACTGGGACATTTTTTCTGGCATATCCCCAGACTGTCATCACAATCAATAATAATCAGGCGCACAGTTATCATTCGCAAAAAGAAATCCAATTTCAAACACAGCCAATTAAACCCGAACAAATCCGACCCCAACAGAAGCCGAAAAAAAATACGCTGGGTATGCAACCCCCGTACAAAGTCTTGAAATTATAAAACACAGAAATCCAAACTCAGTTTGTCCTAACGAGAAAAAGTATTAAGAAAGATCACCTGTACGATATTAATTGTTCTGTATTTAGATAGTAAGGAGGACGAGAAAAATTCGCAGCCTATTTAAAGTTTGAGACCCACTTTCGAATAATTACGCTGTATTTTTTTTTGCTATTTTTCACGATATTAATGATTCGATGAAAATTCCTATATCAGAAGCCTACAACAGTATACTCGATAACGTTGCTATTGCTCGTACGAGGAATATGCATTGGGGGAAGAAAATTATTCCGTACAGAGCGGAGTAAAGATTACGCGTGCACGCGGTCGAAAAATGTATCTCAATTTCATCAGACCATTCTTAATAAGCTAATCGTCGGAAAATCTAGACAGGGAATGATTTAAAAAAAAATAAGGAGCAGCCCTCATCTCTCTGGTCAGACCACTTTAGTGTTGAATAGTGAATATGTGAATAGTTAGTCGTATGTGTGGTGAAATCTCCAATATGTATGTGTGTGTGTATGTACGTGCGCGCGTGCGAAGAAAACGAAAAAAAAGAGAAAACGCAAGAAATGTTACTTAAGTTTATCTTCACAACTTGCGACGATTTTCTTTTCAAGGAACTCTCGCGGGTTTAAGTTCCTCACATGTATAAATCAAACTCTTGAATGAAAGGATGACAAGAAGAAGTAGAGAGCCACCCACGTGCCCGAATCACGATCGGTTTTCAGTAAATCATGACAATATTTTTAATTCGCTGATACTTCCTCACTCGTGTCATTCAAAGGGATGTGTATATATATATATATATATATATATATATATATATATATATCGGAAGGCATTATTTGTTCGCGAATAAAAAATAGTGTCATCGATAACCTCGTTGTAAACGCTAAAAACCATACAGTCTCGTATTTGTTATTTTCGAAAATTTTAGGGAAGATAATTCTGAAAGTAAAATACTGAGTTTGTGCCAAGCAAACTTTCTCCCTTTGCTATTTTTATTTTGAAACGGACAAGAGGCGTATGACGTCCGTATTTTTTGTAAACGGTGCAAACAAAAAATTGTAAAATTACAGCCGAGCCATAAAAAAACCTTGTTGAAACAAAAACTATGGAAGATTTTCGAAGCGAGAGCTTCGACATTTGTGCAAAAAATATTCGAGAAAAATTGCATTCGAAATTTTCCGTCAATTTGAAACGTAACCTTGAGAGAAAGCTTGCAGATGATTTATTTGCAGAAATTTAACGCTCGAATTTTTGGAAAATTTACAGATAGAAAAGTATATTTTTACCGTAAAAATAGACATTTTGTGAAAAGGTTTCCGGAATAAATCATTCCGATGCACAACACTAATTTTGTCCTTCCCAAGTGTATGTAAACTCCCTTATATTATGTAAACGATCGACACTCTACCTTGCGGGATGAACGATTTTATCGAGTTTTTTTTTATAAACATATTTTTCAGTTCTTTTATCGAGATTAACGTTGGACTTCAAAACGGGCATATGGATTACTATTTTCTTTTAATATGGGCTTCCTTACAAAAAAAATCAAGGAATCACTTAGTCGCGCACAAAAAATTGTAACACTTGACCGGGAGCTTTTCAGCCAGATAGTATTATAAAAATAAACGAAAAACGGACGGCAATTATTTTCTGGTGGGGACATGTGATTGATTCGTAAATCGCTTTTACCGCTGAATCAAAACAAAAGAAGCAGTAGAGGACAGGAAAGAAAAGTCTTAATTTATTTATTATTCGATCTTCGGAATTAGCCCCGTCGGAATTGCGATGATATTGGGAGATATCGCATCGATTGTTTGTCAAGAAAAAGATTGAGAGAGGGAGAGAGAGTAAGAGAGGGAGCTACGTAACCGTAAGCGAAAGAAGCAAAAAAATTATCTGTACGCGTTAATATTTTATAGCATTTTATTGTCACTGAATATGTACATTCTTTTTAACTGCGACCAAGAGACAAACAGAAGAAAATGTAGTTTCGAGACGGGAGGGAGATTCATTTTTGGCGTGATAATTAAAGTTGAAAAATCAAGTACCCGCTCCGTCTCTGGACGTTTCGTAAGTTTTGTAAATATAGTCGATGAATTTTTTTTTCATAGATTTAAGTGAACGTAACGGGTTTCACGAGGATCTCCGCCGATCGCTCACGATGTCGAATAGTCGTTTTTATTCGTGGGTCGATTTGTTTCCGACGATTGAGTCCATTTCGAAAGATTTTTTTTTTTTAAGCGTACCGTTCTTTCGATCCGAGGTAAGAAAGAAAAGTGTCGGATGAGAAGCAAAACTATGCAGATATAAAATGGCATATATATATATATATATATATATATATATAGGTGCGTAATTACATAATATTTAATGTGCGAAGATGTTTCAGAAAATTGAAGCTGAAGAGCAATGTGTCAGAGATGAATGCAATACTTGCTGAAAAATAAACAACATCCGTTTAGTCATAATAATTAGTATACATGTGTAGGGAACGTAAGATATTAGTGTCTAGCTATAAATAAATAAATAAATAAAACAGAAAGGGAAATGAAATCTCCGAATGACGGACTATCCACTGAATATTTTGCAAGAAAATACGTACCTGGTGGATGAAACCATAGAACGTATTTTAGGGTCGCTTGATTTTTTTTTCTTTTGCAAATTTAATGAAACATGAAAAGATATTTTATTGTTCATAGTTTGAAGGATAGCCAAAAAGACTGTTACATAGGAAGAATATTATTCTAGATGCGACTTCTTACTACGAATATTATTATCGATATTATTATCATCGTCACTACTATTATTATTACTTTTATTTTTTTAAATCATTACTTGAATCATTGTGGCTATTAATGACTTCGTTTTGTTATTGCGTAAGTGCGCGACGTGTTGAAGAATTATCCTCCCCCCCCCCTCCCCCATAAAAAATGCACTACTAGAGTTATCGTTCTGAATTGCGACGTGGATTAATTAGAATGAAGACCGCTTGTAGTGTAAACGAATCTGCGACTACTTCACAATGACGTGAGAAGAAAAAAAAAATATATATATATGTATACAGATATATGAATATTAGCGAGCAACGACGGGAAATACCGCAGTAGAAAATCATCGAAATTATTTCATTGAAAAAATAAAAAGGACATAATTATGACGAATTGCCTTGAGGGTAAATTTAAGGTGTCACGAGAAAATGTAACCGAGTAACAAATGAATCTCGACAAATCGATCTTAACGGATTCCGTTTGACGTTGTAATAATTATTCGTAATTATTTTGACGATATCATCTTTTCATTCTGTGGTTTTCGAACTGCATGCCCGTCAGTGATCGCGCAATGATCAGAATTCACGAACGCAATATATAAAGATATAAATTTGGGAAATCGCGTTTTTCTTTTAAACAGTTTTTTTTTTCGGAAAACATAGCGAAAATTCGCTAGATTCGGCAATATGTGAGACTCGTCAAGCACGCCTCTTGTATGTGATCAGCGCGTAGAGAATAGCGCGTTTTTCTGTTAAGGTTTATTCGGGCAATTTGGACGGGTTCGAGCCAGTAATTAAAAAAAAAAAAACGCCCAACGCGCGCCTAGATGAACACTTTTCCATGTATGCAAATCTTACTATCGCACCGCACTCACCAGGCGCATATTATTATCATTACTATAAATGTTGTGTAAATATTAAACTATACGATATCATTACAAGAGTTGGGGAGGAAGAAACAAAAAAAAAAGAAATTCTGATAACATTCAATTATCGTAGTTTCTATAAGTACCAGCTTAACTATCATCTGTACATCTCTATGTAAACGTAACCTACCCCCTCGCCCCAACCCACGACAATTAATAATGAATAAAAACGACATTACTTTTAAAGTCGCTTGTTCCGTTTTTCATTGAAGAAATAAGGAAAATGGAAGAGGTCGCTAGTATTGATAACAAACGGAACCAACTGTCCTTATCAAATTTGCACGAATGTTCCTGTGAAAGAGACCGAGAAGTCAACGTATTGTCGTTCTTTGGCTTGAATAAACCGAATGGTCGAACCTGAGTTGACTACAATACTGCAGCTACTTCTACATTTACGTTGAAAGAGACCTAAAATGTCACCATTTTAAGCATACGTTACGCCTCGAGCTTTTTACATCCCCCTGCGGAAATTGAGTTCGAACTTTGATCGGGCCCATTTTAATTTTCCCTAACTTTATTAAGGCCCTAGTCTGGAATCCTCACATGGGCGATGAGTGGCCGGTCACGCTTTGCTACCGAGGGCCATTGAAGACAAAATAACCAGGGCCTTTAGAATCGCCTCAACAATGCCTTATAAAAAGTATTGCAGTCATATGCGTACGTGCGTGTGTGTGCAATGTGAAAAAGAAATGTGTTATTTCAATACATTTGAGGCTTAGAATTCTGTCGCATATTTTGACATGACATGATTTTGACATTTTCCCGCGTTGTTCCAATGAACGAACTGCATGCGTGTTCAAGGCATGACAACTCGTCTACTGAACGCATAGTTTAATTATTATATTTAATCGATCTCGATAATTATTATGCCACAAATTCTTTAGTCAAGAAATTTATACTGATTTCTCCCTATAATAGCAAAGTCTGGTAGTATTGCGGAAATCGCTATGTTACTATGGAATCTATAAATATATCCCTTAAAGGCCCTTACTTGGTCTCCATACTTAGACCATAGTTTTAGTCAACCTATACCCGTGCGAAAAATTGGCAGGGCATCCCTAATACAATTCGGGGCCTTCAAGGGATTGTTTGTGGATTCCATAAGTAGGGTTTTCCATAAAAGAGCCGGACCGGGCCCCTATTAGGGAATGGTACGGTAGATCCCGTGCGGACATTGAGTTTGGGCTTTGATCGGGCCCATTCTAATTTTCTATTCTAGTTTTAGTCAACCTATCTACCCTACCATTCCCTAATAGGGTATAATAGGTCCGGCTCTTTCACGGAAAACCCTACTTATGGAATCCACAAACAACCCCTTGAAGGCCAGGAATTGTATTAGAGATGCCCTGCCAATTTTCTGCACGGGTATAGGTTGACTAAAACTATGGTCTAAGTACGGAGACCAAGTAAAGGCCTTTAAGGGGTGTAGTTGTAGTTTCCCTAGTAGCGATTTCCCCAATTCTACCAGACTTTACTATTATAGGGGCAAATCAGTATCAATTGCTTGACTAAAGAATTTGTGGCATAATAATTATCGAGATCGATTAAATATAATAATTGAACTATGCGTTTAATAGACGAGCTGTGGTGCCTTGAACCAACACGCATGCAGTTCGTTCATTGGAATAACGCGGGATCAAACGTGTCAAAATATGCGACGGAATTCTAAGCCTCAAATGTATTGGAAATAAAACATTTCTTTTTCACAGTGCACACACACGCACGTACGCATATGGCTGCAATAATTTGTTATGAGGCACTCTTGAGGCAATTTTAAAGGCTCTGGTTATTTGCCCTTCAATAGCCCTCAGTAGCAAAGTGTGACCAGCCACTGATGGCCCATGTAGGGCTCCCGGACTAGAGCCTCAATAAAGTTAGGGCAAATTAGAATGGGCCCGATCCTTACCATTTCCTTACCATTTCCTAATAGGGGTCCCGTCTAGGGCTCTTTCACGGAAAACCCTACTATGGAATCCAAAACAATCCCTTAAAGGCCTCGATTTGTATTAGGGATGCCCTGTCAATTTTCCGCACGGGTCGTCATTTTTACTGGCTTTCCTGGGTCGCGTTTCGTAATTTTTCTCTTTGAGGGCATGCACAAGGTCAACGTAACCTCGCAAATTTTCTCACAGAGTTTTCTCATAGATGGCCAAGTTTTTCAGAAAAAACGGAGCATCAGACTCTGTGGATTCGATTGACACAGAGCTTGACAATCTTCTTTTGCGCTAAATATTATTGATCCGTGAGAAATTTCTTTTTGAAAATTTCCGCTGTCTTTCTCGCATCCACATGCCACGTGGTGCTTCTACTTCGCCTTTAGGAGTTTCTATACCGTTCATTGGTTGCAAGAGTGGGGATGAAAATACAATGCGCTTTCAGCAGGTTACCAACTTCTTGCGCATAAAATTTCATGTAAAAATAAATTATTATTGGGCCGTTGCCAACTCATATAATATTGTTCAAAAATATTTCCAAGGTGGGAAATGATCTTAATAGTTATCATTTTTGCAATTAAATATAAATACGTTGCAATTTTATTTAAGAAAAAATAACCGATGGACTTGGCAACAGCGGCAGTTCTGTCATTGGCACGACTGACTATCGCTGAAACGTCGTCGGCTTCAGGTTATTTACATGGTGAAAGACGTTCAACTTTTTCATATAGAATTTTTGATTCGACGAAGTCGAAAAAACGATAAAAATGTCGAGCGGATGAATAAATACATTTCTTATAAAGTTCAAATGCTGTAATACTATGTACGTTTTATACACCGGCCGATTTTGAAATGGCCGCCAGTTAATGCTTGACTGTGCCTCACGCGACAGAGGCGGTTAAGAAGTTTCGGGACAAGTGACGAAATCTTACATTTGATTCAAATTTATACAGTAGATACTTCGTCATATGGTCTAATGCACCCTCCGAATTTTAAATCTATCATCTACACTGTTTCCATAAAATCTACAATTGAAAAAAAAACTTTTTAACATAGGGATATGCCTACACTCATCGCTGATCAGCACTTTTACGCACGAAATACTGTGAAGAAATGCTAAGAATGTTATAAAAAACTGTCAAACGACTACGTACATTATGACAATCATGTCACCCAAAAATTAAATGATTCGTCTACACGATTTATTAATTATTGCCATTTTTGTAAATTAAAACGTTCAGTCCCCCCCGACAAAACGTAGAGGCGAAGTGTGGCAATGCCGCATGCGTGCTAAATGGCGCGCATATTGGAATACAATTAATCGTTGTGGCGCGTCTATACGTTCAGTAAAATCCATTTTTGAAGGGAAGTGATATATTTTATTTTTGACAGTTGACATTTATCGTTCCGAATTGATTCGGTTTAATAAAGAAATGCATTTTTGTTTTTTCAATGGACTGCGTGATTTGCTGCACTCACTGATGCTCGCAGTAACAGAATAAGTGTTGCCAACCGTGAAAAATAACAAACTCGCAATATAAGCAATGTGAAAAATATAAATTGATATACCATTTAAAAAACGATATTAATGCGCTCTTGTAAAAAGAATAATAATAATGTTCAAGATTCAAAATTGATTACAGTAATCGTGTAGCTTTCGAAGAAAATATTGATGTGTAGTAGTGGGAGCCCTGCTTAAGAATAATAGAACCTCCCCCCCGCCTGATTCCCCATAAAGTGAGCTGTCCCGAAACTCCTTAACGCGGTGGCACCTCGTTTAACCTACAAATTTCGTTAATGTTCGAAACCAAACCGTTCGAGGTCAGAATTCACATCTTTTTTCAAGTATTATTAATGAACGAAGTAGAGAAACCACTTGATTATTTGAGACAGTATTCTAGTCTAGAAATTTGAAAATATCAATTCTTTGGACATTTTCTTAAAGTATAGGCTCTTTAGAATGTGTACTCAAAAGAAAGTTTCGAAAATCCCAACATTCACGAAATTATAGTGATTTGAATACGCTTGGATTGAGAGGCCGCACCGGCGCGAATCGGACAATCAGAAGATTCTAAGGAAGCTAGAACTGCTCGCAGGGAAGAGGGCCCCAAATTCAGATGGATGGAGCCTAGATACCAGGAGGTCCAGCGCCAACGCAAAGGCACTGAAAAAAGCGTCCCCAAAAATGGCTCGAAGTGATGGCGCTGGTGTGCAGCGGCACCTACATATATAGTAATATATTGATCAACGAGGTGAAAGTGATCGGATGAGTTTCTAACCTCACGACAGACCGATCGTGACATCAACCGTCGAAATTTCCGTCGATTAATTTCCTCATGACGGCTTGAAAAAAAAAACTCAAAAGCGAGAAAAGGTGAGTCTTTTGTTTAAGCATATTTAATATTCCGGCACAAAACTTTATCGCCTGTAGAGTAACTTATTGTATAATTTGTGACAAAAGTAACTTCCTTGTTCACTGAGAGATCTGAAACACAGAAAATTATTCTTCCCGTCCAATAATGCAAGGATTTAGGGAGCAAAGAATAATACCCTAAATTTTGTGGTCTGGAAGCGTTAGCTAAAAGAAGGCGCGCTTTTCAAAATTATGTATTTGCTTCTGAGCTTTTTATGGCCATTAAAGTCTGGTTGGTCGTGCGTATCACAAAGACAATACCCTATTGTCAAAGACAATCCGCAGGGTAGCTTCCACCGCTGTGTTCTCGGAGGGCTGAACGTCTTCAGGTAACTTTGTTGCAATTGTCGAAGCAGCACCGTGGCGATTCTCTCTTTCTCGGAAACCTGCACTTTGGTTGGCGTCTAGCACTGGGGTGACAGCGGAGCCACGTTAGATTGTACCGTCCTTCTTGGCAGTGGGATTTTTATCGACCGGACGTGTGACGCATATCCTTAAAAATGGACGTAATGCAACAACTGTGAATGATTATGAAGAACATTTTGTCTTTACCTTCGATTCCACAATGTTGTCAACAACAGATTTGGTTTTTTTGGGCTGTTTGCTTCCACTACGTGACCTCGTGTTCCTGATCTTGACGGTGTCCTGTCCTTTTGGCTTCCTTGAGTTGTGATCGGCTGGGACCGGGGCTGTTTTGCGCCCACCAACCGTGTCCGAATGTTCCGTGGGTCCTCTGCAGACTCATGTTTGGTCATATATACGTTTTGAACTACGAAAAATTACGCACGAGAACAAAGAACTATATTTTTCATTTAAAAAAACTATGCTGCATTTGCTCTTTATGCGTATCAATCAGCGTAGCACTTCGTCGTAAATTTTATTAAGGCCCCTCTACACTACTCGCGAAGTTAATCAAAGTTGGGCGAGTCGGGCGCGACTTCGGTCCTTTGACTCGGCCCAAAATACCGACACCGATCGGAAGTCGCCCGAAGCGAAGCAAAGCGAGGCGAAGAAGCACGAAGTGCCTCTCTACACTCTCGTCCTCGCCCAACTTCGATTAACTTCGCGAGTAGTGTAGAGGGGCCTTTATACTTTGACACTTAACACGAATGAGGGTTAGGTACATCAGCTGTGATCTGTTTAGATCGCACCCATGTTTAGCGTATATCTATATACATATAGGTGCCGGAGCACCCCAGCGCCATCACTTCAAGCCATTTTTGGGGACGAGTTGAGAGGCCTCGCTGGACCTCCTGGACCTCCTGGTATCTAGGCTCCATGCTCAGATGGCCCGGATGGCGACGATGATGTTTCGCCGATTTTGTCTACTCGCGGCGCTAGTGAACATAACTTATGTCACTTGCACACTATTTTTGTTTCAGTCGCGCAACTCTTCCCCACTCACCGTCGAACAAAACAAGTGATGCCAAAACACAGGGAGGCTAAAACAGAGGAGTCCGAACTGTGTATCTCAAAAGTGGTTACAAAAACGTGGTCAAACAGGGATGGCGCCATTATTGCTAAGACCTCGAGAAGTAGCTACGTATACATTTCGTGTAAGAGAGATGGAAGACGATCGAATACGCATCCTAGCCTTCATGGTATATACCAACAAATACGATAATATACACCCAATATTCAAACAATTCGAGGATTGTTAAAATCGAATTTTTGAGACAAACCAGCCTTGATGTTGACAAAAGGACACAGATATTTTATCTTTAAAACATTAAAGCATGTCTTTATCTTGAAAACATTAAAGCAAGCAATATCGCTTCGACTTTATATTGTTATTACGGTGTTTTTCTCAAATCAAGAAATAAATACTGGACATTTTTTTAAATTTGTTGCGGCAATGGGTAATTGCAATTTATTTTGTGTGATTTTCTTTTTATTTTCATTCAACTATGTCATCGTAAGAATAATCGCGTTACCGTTTCGCTGATTGCGAGTTTTAAAATAAACAGATCACAAAACATTGTTCTTTGAGTTGGAATAATTTACCATCCTATTGACCTGAGTAAAAAAATGTATGAAGGAATAAAAACATTATTATTTAAGACGTTTTCCACTGTTCGTTGTACAAGAAAACAATACAGGACAATTTTTTAAATTCCTTACGTCAATGAATTATTGCAATTTCTTTCTGTGATTTTCTTTTCATTTTTATTTAACCTTAGAACTCATGAGTGGGGTCCGTTCGCACTCCAAAAAATTTGTTATGCAAAAAATGAGGTTTTTGTCGATTTTTTTCGTTTTTCTGTATTTAAATGGATTTTTCACGAATGGAATGTTAATTAAATCAGATGGCTCGCACACTATTTACTTTCTTATAAAAATACGAAGAAATTGAGGTATGATAAAGTCCATTTATCTCCGTAGGACCGGTTTTATGACAAAGAAAAGCACGGGGTGCATATACACCGCAGTCATGCGTTTGACGGTAAAAAAAATGTCATGAGTTGTAGGGTTAAATATCGTTATCGTAAGAATTATCGCGTTACCGTTACGCTGTTTGCGAGTTTTAATATAAACAGATCGCAAAGTATTGTTCTTTGACAGCAGGGATTAATTACCGTCGTATATACCTAAGAAAATAAAAAATGATTCAAGAAAAAAAGCATCAGTATTATTTTCGACATTTTCTACCGTTCGTTATGCGATTAAACATTGTTATAATAAAAATATTTTTCTATCACTACGTATTGCATTATTATTATTTTCGACATTTTTCACCGTTAATTGTGCAATTAATGCACATTGTTCATTGCTATATTAAAAATATTCTTCTAACTTTACGCATTTACAGAGATCTCTCTGGTATATATCATTTTATACCTCTCTCGCACGCAGCCCACTTCTCAAGTATCATTCTGCCATACACTTCTCATCACTTATTTATTTCGTCTCTGTCACACGCAGCTCACTTCTCGAGGTCTTAGCGATAGTGGCGCCATCCCGGTTTGCCCACGTTTTTGTAGTCATTTCTTTCAAATCTCTCCATAAGAGTTCGGACTCCTCCTACTCTAGCCTCCCTGCAAAAACAGGCCATAATCGGCGTCGCTTGTACTTTCGTTAGGCGGCGAGTGGGGAGCACGGTCTTACATACAGGTCTGGAAACTCTGCCAGAATTCGCATGGTGGGGGTAGGCCGCTTACGGACGAAAATTTTCGTTGAGAGTTGACACTACGTGGCGCCTCAATCTTGCCCCCAGATGAACATAACCACCAAAAATAATTTTGTAAACAAAAGCGACTCATTAGTGGATTTCTTGTGCTATTGACTTATCGGAAGTGAAAAAATGCCAAGAATCTGTGTTGTGCCGGGGTGCAAAACTGGAAGCAGAATTGTATTATCGAAGCACTCGTTATTTCGCGTGCCAAAAGATACAGTGCGGTGGAAACAGTGGGAAAACGCGATCCCGGGTATTATAAAATTAAGTTCGTTGGATGTCATTTGTGACAAGCATTTCAAGGCTGAAGACATTTCTCATGAATGGAAAAAAGAGGATGAGAATGGTATAGAAAATGCGACGTGGTATAAATGATTTCATCGTTTTGTTATTCACCCATAGTTCAAAACCTTTACCAACGACCAAAAAACCGATAAAAAAATAAAAACATTTATTTAAAAATTAATTCGAATTTTTATTTGCGAGAAAGAAAATGATGACATACAAAAATGATACAATGTGTATAAATAATTAATACAACACCAGAAACCTATGCAAAAAAAAAGCTCACTCTTCGGGGATCGAACTCGGCTCCTTTAAAACGGTAGCTCATGTCAGCACCGTATCCGTGCGACCACGATTATCATTCCATGAGTAAGACAGTTTTCTAATATTTAAGTTATAGCCACGCTTGGGGTTTAATTAGATTTGGCGGCTTGTTGGGTTGGTTCACCGCTTAATTTTATTCATTATAATTAGCTATATTGGTAGATATACCACCAATATATATATATACTGCAGAACCAATAATTGAAATGAGGTGTTACGGAGACAGGCAGATGCAGAGTAATGCGGCGATTAGCTCTGTCTTTTTTCAATACCTCCGTCTGCCCCCGTACCGCACTTCGCCACCAACTCTTTTAAGATCGCAGCGCTCCAGCGGCCAGTGCATTAAAAAATTTTCGTCAGTAAGCGACCCCCCCGATCCGGCGGAGTTTCCAGACCTGTATGTAAGACCGTGGTGGGGAGGGGTTGCGCGACTGAAACAGAATAGTGTGGAAGTGAAATAAGTTATGCTCACTAGCGCCGCGAGTAGACAAAATCGTCGAAACATCGTCGCTACTCGGGCCACGGCACCTTGGGGGCCCCTGGCCCTGATCTCTACGAGCCAACAACGAGGACGCACGTGGATTTACAAGACTGTGATATATTTTTAATCAATGAGCGATATTTAAATAGTTTATTAACCCCGTCCGTGTTGCATTTCAAGCACCGCCATAAAAGTCCGATCGTCTAGGGAAAAGACACACAATAACCGTCGCGTACAATAACCGTGATCGTGAGAATGCGCAGAGGAAAAATGGAGGATTTTTAAGTCCTAGCAGATAAAAGTTTTTTTTACGTACCGTTCATAGGCGCTAAAAATCGAGGAAAACATGGTTGCGGTATATAAAATATATATATTTTTTCCAAGCCCGAAATTTAGGCCTCTGGATTAGAATAATGTCTTAACATGACATTCTTAACACTATAATCACGGTTTGCCGAGTTGTTTTATCTAAATCTCGATCTTATTTTTGTCACAACAGCCCTATAACTGGTGTTTACCAAGTGTCATGTGTATGACCAAATGGGTAAGGTTCAACTTGCACATTAAAAATCTTCGAAACTATGTTGTGAAACCATGGACGTATGAAGTGGGGGACGGAGTGTAAAGTATCAGTCTGGGCGAGGGGTCTGGCACTGGCGCGGCGGGGGAACCGCCATATTGGTCCGGTGAATGTGGCGGCTAATTCAAAACGAAGAGCATTTTGAATGAACGAAACTTGCTGAAACGATACTGGATAGTAAACAACGTAAAAGATTCGGGGATTGTGAAATAACAAAGAGAATGGGCGATTTCAATTCAGTGTATTTGAAAAAAAAAAGTCGTTTCTGAGAAATATAATGTACACACAATATAATATACAGACATTCTTCGATACAATTATTTCACATGAAATATGAATGTTATAATAACAATAGGGAAAAACGATTATACTAAAAAATATCAGCTATTTGTATTAGAATGAGGTGAAATAAATGCCATGAAAGTAATTCCTAGTAAAACATTTTGATTTTAAATTGTTCAAAATGGTCTTCAGGTCTGCGATTTGTTTATGTTGTCTTCGATGTTGTTTCTTAAGTGCCTGTATTAGTTTTCGAGATTTTTCCTTTTCATGGTGCAGTGCTTTCCGTAAAAGCTTCTTTCTCAGGGTATCTGTTTCTGTAGATGAAAAGGTCATTTCCTTGACATCGGCTAGTTCTGATGTTTTTGCAGACAACATCAGAACTAACCGATCTAGACAACTCGAAGTTTCTGTACAAAAACCATAAACATTAAGCATACTATTTCATGTATATATACGCAAAGATATACAGATGAGTTACATACGTGAAGAAGCATCTGATGTTGAAGATGTCGACTGTACAGTATCAACTAATATTGCAGTTATACATTTTCGTTTTCGTCCATCGCAAACTTCTTCCGTTTCTATGCGTCGTCTTGGAGTTCCATGACATGATAGTAACAATTGCAAAATAAATTTACAATACATTTATTAATATATTCAGCATGCAATGTCTGACGAGAATTTACACTTTCATCCGAACTTGCAAGCATTTGCTCAGCAAATACTTCGTTGTCTGTGACACTCGATTGCATATTTTTGCCTGTCAAAGGTTCACTTGCTTGGCTGACACATAAAGAATAATCTCCTTTGGAATTATAGACATCTGCCCTATTTCTCTGTAATGTCAAAAACATAGTAAATCTGTCTCAATTGTGTCATAAGATTATTACAGATCATGATGTGGGTTTTCCAACAACGCGACAAGGTGTCACACTGTGTGCTCTCTGTGCTTTGTTGGAAAACCCACGATGTCTCATATTTTTACTGAGAAATATACTTACACAAGGAGTAGCATTATTTTTTAGCCTTACTGAGAGCCTTACGCGGCTGAGATATCAGCGTGCGGGTTCTGAGTACGGACGACGCGGGTTCGATCCCCGGTAGCAGCCAATGTCTTTTTTTTTATTAAACATATATGAATTAAATATCATCAATAATGCCTGGACAGGCGAGAGTAGCTAAAGCGAGAGAAAGTTCGAAATTTTTTGAATATAAAATGAAGGAAAAAAAATAGATAAAAAATCGATTCACCGGGGATCGAACCCGGATCGCAAGCATTGTTAATCCGTCAGGCTGCCGACTCAACCACGACGCTCATTGAGGATAGAAAAACATTTATGATACACGTTTATCTATAATGTTTAGTGTTGAAAAAAAACCGCCGAATCGACCGCGGCAAAGGCTCAAGATTTCTCTTTGAATCTTCCACGGTCGTTTCGGCGTTTTATTTTTCAACGCGTTTCGTTGTTAATTTTTTTAACCCGCATTCTCGGCATAAACAGGCAACCGAGAGAAAACAATGATCTCGATAAATGTTTTTCACTTTGAAATTCATTTAATGCATATTCTAATCCGCAGTACGGCCACACAAATATATCGAGCTCGATCGGACGGGAAACCTCGCTCCGTTCGCGCCTTTCGAGTAAAAGCACGATTTGCGAGGGGCGAAGACTTTCCCCCCACCGAGCTACCCATTCGTGTTCACGGTGACTGCGATACCGACTTGAGCGGTGATCACGACTCGTGCGGCTACAAGGGAATCTGCAACTTCGACAGAGGCGATGATCACAAAATTTTATTCCCGAACTCGTCGCCGCGATTTAGCGCCATTCCCGAGGCACGCCGAAAACAGGAGCGTTGTACATCTCCCTACTAATCTCTGGTTAGGGTATCGCATAGAGTACGCACGCGCGCCCTCAATCTTTCGTGGCCGCAGCGATCCGTGCGGTCATGAAAGACACTACCTAAGTTTCAGCTAGAACTACACTCCCACCCACTGAAAAATTTACGTGCTATGCGGACAAGGTGGAGCCTACGCAAATAACATACACGTGATATTTGTGTACCAAAGTCGTTTATTTTTGTTTATCCTACTTTAATACTTAAAATGTTTCGAGTAATGAATGATGTTCACGGAACAAGTGGCAGAGAACTAACAAAAGGCGACAATACAAAAATACAAAAAGTTTTACCTCCGCCAGCTTGTGGACATGCTCTCTCACTCAATCGCGGTTAATAAATCGTTAATGGCAGAAAAATGTGTTTATAGTTTCGGCCAGCATAGTCTTTTCCTCGTCGCTCGCAAAAGCATGCTGTACGGACATCAAAGAGATGTCCTTCAATTGGCGTTGCGAGAGACCAAAGTACTTTCCCACGAGCTCGTACTCTCTTGACAAAGTCGTATCGAAGACGCCTTTATCGTCCGTCTGAAACAATGAACGACTGTTCTTAGCAGAATGTAAATCCTCCGTTGCTATCGCTTTCTTAGGGAACTGAAACCCATTAACGGCTCAAAACTGCATCTCATTTGCTGATGGTTTTGTAAAAAAAAACTAAACATTCGTTTAAATTGCGATTTTGCACTACTTTCGAGTATGAAAGGTACTTTTTTTCAGACGCGCGAATGGTGTACCTCATAACAGACTTTGGACTTACACGAAACCAAAAAAGTCGACTGTGCCTCTTAATAAAATATACACCGATACTTACGTAGTAACAGAGCCGTTATTTAATTTTTGAAAAATCTGCAGATAGCAGAAATTCGATTTTCACTAAACACATTGTTTTTGGTCATGAGAATTTGCCAAAAATGGCAGGTAGCTCTGTTAATGCGTAGAAATATTTCATTTTCAAATCTTAAATTTTGTATAGCGAGATTATCCAAAAAGGAGCTATCGGGCAAACCGTTTGGACTTACAAAGGATCAGCAGCTCGGCGCCTTTTCACGGCGATATTTTTTTTTTTTTAACTTTTAAAAAATCTCAAGAGACGCGGCGGCGTCTAGACGCAAATGAAAAATAAAATTTCGCCACCACTGACGAAAACACCGCAAACGTATACCGTAAGTTGACGTTTCACTGGTCGTTTTTGAACTTTGAATCGACGAATTGAAAATCGAATAACATTTTACCAATGTAATAAGATACTTAGATACAGTGGGACACAGCAAATTAATCGAATGTTGAGTGTTCCATCTAAACGCATCTGAAAAATCCACATCTTTTAGTCTTATCCTAGTCCTCCAATGGAAAAGAAAAAAAAAAGAAAGACAGTTAAACTTCAATTATATGTTTTTTAACGGGTACAACAAGTATGACGTATGAATGAGAATAATGTAGAAGTGAAATACAAGATGTATCCAAAGCTCGTCAGTTTTTAAAAATGGCGATTGGTGTATAATTCGCGATGTTCTTTGATAGTAGTACCTCTATTATGCTTATGTTTGGTTCTACATTTGAAAATTTGTTTGGTAGTAATAAAAAAATGACCCTACTCAAATTTTTAGATTTCGTTTACAATTTTTACTTAATGCGAGTTTGCAATATTAAAGCTTTGACGTTTTAGACTAGTAAATAACAGACATGTTCGTATTAATAAGAGATATGTAATCACAGTTAATTACATGCATACATAGTACGATCCCAGAGTTGTACAGTGGACAAAATCAACGTACGGGTTGTAAAAATTGTTTTATACTTGACTGTATTTTTTTCGTATCACAGAACACTAATTAACGTATGACTGAGAAAAAACGAACCTCGAAACGAACACTGGGAAACAAAATTAATGCCGTATAAGCGCGAAAAACGCATAAGTGAAAAACGTAGAAATGAAACTTTATTACACTGTTTATAGGCGAATTTGCCTAGGCCAGAGAAATATCTCGTATAAATGATAAAAACGTATAAGTGGAAAACGTATAAACGAGGTTTCACTGTACACCTGTTGGATCCCCATCGGTGAATCGATAATACTTTTTATCAATTTTGATGCTGGCTCTACTCTACCCAAATGGGATAGAAGACAACAAGAAAATATTTCTTATGGGTCAATCGTGAAAACGGCTTTCCGCGCTACCTCGAAAATATAAAATTTGTAACGAAAGCGTAATTACTCACGGCGATGCAAATGGGATGTCCCGCTTGGTACAAGTATGCAAAATGATGTTGCTCGTAGGAGGCCACTGTTTTGCATTTCACATTCGAAGTGGGACATAATTCTGGAATAAAGTTCAAACGCCAAGTGACGAGATCATTGAGAATTTTCAATGGTGTTGATTTTGAGATTTTTACGACAATTTTTCTCTCACCAACGGGTATTCGCGATTGGAGCAGCATCTCGTACAAATTTGCCGAACCTCTCATGTTTGGATGTATGCACGTACAATGACCAAGTCTGTCGGGCCCGAAGTTCAAAATATCGACAACCTCCACCTCATTGGGAACCTGCGTGTGATGAACATGCGATAGTTCTTCCAATATTCGATTCCCGTTGAATTCCCCGTAGGGTCGACGAAGTGCAAAGGATGAACGCACAATACCTACCTCCGCACAATGAGCGCTGACTTTCAGTCCGACCTGTCGACATTGCGCCAACAGATGAATGTAGGCGTCTCCCTTTGTGGGATCTCCGCTGAGATCTACGCCGACTATGTAGTCAGGATACTCCTTGTGCAGGCTAATCGCCAATTCCGCGTTTTCTCGGGCGTTCTCGTAAGGCTGTTTACGATCGACCGATATCAAGAACTTCACGATCATTCCTGGACATTTCAACGCAGCTGCTCTACGAAATATAAAAGAGATTGCGTTGGCGAAGAATGGAAAGGGGGAAACGGCGGAAAAGAAAGAGAAAAATTTCGCTCACGAAGCTTGTCCAAGGTGTGGCAATGTAGAAAGGATGACGCACTTTTAAAAACATATTCGAAACATTCTTCTTTCCAAATGGGAGGAGTTTAATGCCTTATTTACGCGAAAAATACATTTTTTTAAATTATTTAGCCTGAACTTTTAAGATTATTTTAAAATTTTCAGAATCACAAATTTCAACAAAATGTTGAAATTACAGTACTTGTAGTGTCCAAACTGTTATTTTCTTCGAAGTAGGAAAATGACTGGTGCACGCTATGCCGAATTTCATTGTTTCCCGCTAGCATGCTTCAGTAGGAAGCTTCGCTGGATACGTTTTAGATGCCGAGGTTGCTCGGTAAGGCTCGATGCTTTTAAATAAGGTAAAATAATATTTTATACTAGATACCGCGCGGAGATTCGTATCGCTAACTTCAAAGCCGTTTTCGCCCGACTCGCTTTTTTTTTTACTTCGTGTTAATTGAAACTCACGAACCGAGGTTCCGATCACATTCAAATTTTTCGAGCATGTTGTATTTATCAATACCTATCGCGTGAACCTCGAAAACAAAATTATTATTTTTTGTAGAAAATTGAGTCAAAAAGTTTAAGTACTCTCATTTCATCATGATTTCCTTTTTAAATATTTTTGTTGGTTCAAACCAAAGGGACATCTAGTGTGTAATCATAAATATGTATTTTTTCTTGTTCGGACACTCAGTTCGACGTCGAGGACTGTCGCCATCAACGTGTGCGTCAAGAAATACCATTAATTTTTTTGGTAGGCAGTTAAGAGATTCAATAAATATTGTATGAAAAAAATTTTGCAATATATGCGTCACTTTTTTTATAAGCCTTCTGTAAATATACCTACGAAAATCGAAGAAATCGCGTAAATAAGGCCTTAAACGAATAAGCGAGTTCAACAGAATTTGGAACTTGCACATTGCGTCCTTTATTTTGTGAACGTAATAAAAGATCAAGAAACAATGTGCAAATTTCACTAAATTTTCTTTTCGTCTTATGTCAATAATGCAATGTCCAGCAATACTAAACATTACTGTGCAAGATGTAGACCCTGTAGAATTCTGTATATATGAAAATTGATTCAGCAATGATAAATGTCAAAAAAGTTATAGCATGAAGAGTTGGTTTTTTTTTCGTTTAAAAACTCGAACTCCTTTAAAACGAAATTCTTTCAAAGATTTTATCAAAATTGAATCCTGACATATTACGTGTTTCACAACAGATCGGTAAATATTTCAGAGATCTATAATTAATTGTAATTTGAGTAGAACGTGAGTAAAGTAAGCATGTCGAATTTTTTTCAAGTTGCATGAGAAAGGATTTTTTTTTCTGGAAATTCTAACTCTCCTTATATCCAAAGTTTATTCCGATTTTTGGAGCATTTCATACGAAAATACTCCGTATAACTCTACCCCTGCACAAAAAGTTATATCTGAAATTTAAAAATAGTTACAGCATTAAAGTAGTAGTCTCGCCAAGGTGTTTTTCTATAGAATTTTCTTCAATTTTGAGGACATATTCAGGACAGTATTAAGTGATTTCGTGCAAAACTTCAAAAGCATTTACCGTTTTGTATTCGAGATATTGGCAATCAGAGATTGCACAGTTTTACACGTATTCTTATGGGGAGCAGTGGAAAATGTCACATTTCACGCTATAACTCCGAAACTTTTCTGCAGATTTTTTTTTCATTCTCAATTGCAGCAGAACACATGAACGAAGTTTGTCAAAAAAAAGTCAAGAACTTTGACCGTCCAGTTTCAGAGATATAGCGATTTATTTTATTTTATTATTTTTTTCTTCATTACTTTATAAGTTTTTACATACCGATAAGATGTAAAAACTACATTATAAGGATACTTTTCAATATTTCGAGGCTTTCATCGATTGACCGGTGAATAAGAAACTAAGAAAATCATCTTTTCAATGTGACTATGGCAAGACTACTACCGTAAAACTAAATCACCGAAAATCTAAACCCCCTTAAGATCTTAATCCTTCTATCGATTTTACCAAAACTCAGGACCCAGAAATACCTTTTTATCATACTCTAGATACATGCCAAAATTGATGCGCACACGTTAAGTGGTGTTAATTTTTTTATCGTTCAAATGCAGCCCTAAAATTGAAAAAAAAATGTATTCCCTCTTTTTTATCATGGTAAAAATTCCGTTTTCCATATTTCGATTGTACATCTCTGCAGGAGCATCTTAAAAAATGGTTAAAGCATTTTCCTAGCAAAAAATTGCCAAATGAAAATTAGACCATTCAAACGAATATTAATAACCATTGCTTTCCAATGATGCAAACCTCGACCTCATTGCGGAAAAAAATTGTGAAATTTACATGGCTGGGAAAAATACCTTCCGTTACAATTCCCTCAAAATCGAAAACGTTTTGTCTACAAGTTTTAGTACACTGACTTGTGTTAAATTAATTCGGAAGATAAGAAAATGTACGTACACAAAGGATACATTTTTGTTAATTGTTATTTTCGGACGTTTCAACATATTCTGCAAACATATTCATGGAAATATTGAAAAAAAAAAATGTTGAGACAAACAAGGGCCGTATTTCTCACTGGATTCCTGATAAGATGGCGCGGACGTATTGCAACTTAGACATTTTTCCTTCCACCGCTCGCGGTGTGCTCCTCAATTCCAGATAAATGACATTGTCGTTGTAAAAGTCCTGTATCGTTTCCAGCGTAGCGATCATAACCGCCTGTGGCGTGTCCGTGAGCGATTGGGCGATGGCGAAAACGTTGAGGCATCTGCAAAAGCATTGGAACCTTCAAGTTTCTCCAGAAATTCCATTTCACGTTCCATTTCAAATAAACATTCGCAAGTTTTCTTATCGACGATAGCCGAAGCCTACAAATTAAAAATGAAATATTCGAAAGAATCAAGAGCATCGAAAAACAAAAACTGATCGAGCGTATGCAAGTTTTTGCGACAGTTGTTTTCGTTAAGTACTTTTTTTGTTTTATTTTTAATGATCATACTCCGTCAAAGACGAGTGCCTCATCGAGTCCGTTACGTCAAAATCGTTCCATGCCGCAGATTTTTTTTTCAGTGACAATTTTTTCAGCGTCTCTGCACTAAGTGAGCCGTTCAAATGTGCGTGAAGTTCCTACGAAACACGAAATTTTCGCGATTATAACCTCAAAGTCGAGAGGGAATACAAGAAGTTTGTTATCAGGATCGCATTGATACTCACGAGTTTTGGCAAAGCTTTGCAAAATTCTTGTAAATCCATCGTTTGTCGGTGTCGTATGATTAATCTTCATTCACGATTGATGTGAACGATCGTTTTTTTGCGGCGAGCCGGTAAGAAAATGTAGGATTGTAGAAACGGTGAAGACTATTATGTTTACATTTTTTTGATAGTACAGACGCGTGAACTGGTCACTGGTTCGTTTAATATTTTGGTGTTATTGACCAATCGTGAGGCTCGTTTGCCAATCGTCCAACGATTCTATTGGTCGAAAGGTAATTGCGGTACACGGCGCACCGACTAAACCAAGGTGCGTTCGACTTGTAGGCCAGTCAATAAGCACGAAAGTAAGAACTTTTAGGCACTAATACGCAAAATTGATCCAAGGGTAATTGGATGACGCTGAATCGAATGGCGATAATAATTTTGGGATAAACGTCCGAAAAGTTCCACCCTCCGATCGAGCTGCAATTTTGCACAGGCCTTTTTTTTGATGTTTTGAGACGATCCCTAAAATAATTTTTGGCGATTAAAATTTTTTTTTTTCATTTTATTTTTTTTGTTTTTATTTTGTATTTAAAAATTTTTTTTTGTAATTTTATTTAAAAATTTTTTTTGTAGGTTTTCTTTTAATTTTTTTTGTATTTTTTTTTTTCATTTCTTTGTCGGTTAAAAAAATTTTTTTTTGTATTTTTAATTTTTAATTCGTTTTTTAATCCAAACAAACCCAAACAAACAAATTTTCATTTTTACCCTCCACCGTAATTTTGTAATTTTTAGGCGTGTTACTTTTAACCCAAACAAACCCCCCGGGCCCCCCGTAATCCAGTAGCAACCCGCTCCAGTAGCGATTTTCATTTTTACCCTCCACCGTAATTTTGTAATTTTTAGGCGTGTTACTTTTAACTGTGTCATTTCCATGTGTTTTTGTCTACTGTAATATTACAGACCGGTGTTATTTTGGCACGTGGTATTTTTACGTTGTGCTATTTTTACGCTGTGTTATTTTGGCTCGTGTTATTTTTACGATGTGTTATTTCGATGTGTGATATTTTGGTGTCACGATAGACGCGCGTGTAAAAATGTAAATTTTCAAAATTTAATATCTCGGAAACTATTGTTACTCGCCAAAAATCCTTTTAGTGGGTGTCTCAGAATGTTAAAAAGAAGGTCTGTGCAAAATTTCAGCTCGATCGGAGGGTGGAACTTTTTGGAAGTCTACCCTAATTTTGCAATCAACCCGCGAGAAATTGTTTAAAAATGCTAAAAAATATTTAAAAACATTTTATGTTTAAAAACTTATATGTTAACTTCAGTGCCTCTTATGGGAGAGCTCAGTCTATCTTATAAGTCTATGGCTTGCACGCCCGCGGGTGTGTGTGTGTGTGTGTTCACTTTTTTTCTGGAACTGTCGAATTAAAACGTCTACTTGCGGTCGGTTTGAGCTATAGGGCTCCCGTTTCACACACAATCTTTTAATTCTCTGCCCATTTTGTTGGAATTACTAAAGAATTACTAATTGTACGGCATTTAACATTTTTTCCAATGTTAAGATGTGCTGCTTTTTTTCTTCATTTATAGGGCATTATAATGGGAAAGTTGGTATAAAAGGTTGGGAAAATCGGTCAAACGGTTTGGATATAACAAAATATATATTTTTTCGGAAAATTTTAATAGAATGATCGAATTACTATAATTTTTTCAAATTTCAAGATGTGCTGATTTTTTTTTCAAATACAGCATTATAAAGGTAAAATTGGTACACAATTTAGAAGAAAAAAGTAATATAAAATATTTTATAAAAAACAAAATCTTTTTATTTCATTACATCATTTCAAAATCAATTCCCATTTCCATCTCTTCGTAATCGTTGTCACCTCTTCATTTTCCCCGTAATCTTCCAAATAATCTGAGTCCAATTCGCGTGCAAAGTCGATGAACTCGTTTGCGGGCATATCATCATCATCATCATCATCATCATCATCACCATCATCATTGAATTGGTCTCCTGCAGTAATGGCTCCTGATTCCTTTGTAACGGTGGCGATAGGAACGTTTGAACAGCTTTGGCCACCACAATATTTGCACAGTCGAGAGCACGGTACTCCTGTTTTTCTGCATGTATAACCGAAGACAGTCAGGGAATGGGTCAAGGACAGAAGTGTTACTATTTAATAAAGTATAATTTAAATTATTAACAATCCAAGAACCAAAATTGCACCAAATATGTAATGATTGTAATATCTAAGTAATATGAAAATAAAAATACATAACAAGTGATTTTATTATTGTGGGTTATTATAAATCCAGATTCCCCCTCTTTAACTTTATTTCAAGAACTTTTTGTTAAGGCAGTCGTCTGGTGTAGAGGGTAAAAAAATCGATTTTTTTCCCTTTAATCGATGGTTTAACTATTAGAGAACATGTTCCTAAAGCCCTAGAAGTAAACTCGAAGTATTTTCGAAGATACAGACCGGAGAACAGGTAAGCGTCGAGAAAATGTGCACCCTCCTCGTGTCATTCAACCGAATACAGAGAAACATATTCTTCCGATTTATGAAGATCTCTCCAGCGACGACCTTTTATCGAGATGATTGGGCGACAAACGCCAAACTCCAACGAGAGTTTTAATTCAACAGTATGGCGTATGGCTCCAAAACACTTGAATTCGAGGCCTAAACTCGTACAAATTGCCGCCTATATAGCTGCAGGCATATTTAATGAATGCTATACAGCAGTCTTGATGCTGATGGGGTTGCTGGGATTGAGTATTGGCCAGCAGTGCAAGATGTTCGCCGATCAGAACGACGCGCAACGAATCACGCGGGAAAACCAGCGTCAAAGTTACAGCTCTGAGGAGGCTCGTACTGCTCGTAGACTCGAAAAAATGAATCAAAACGAGTTTTATGAAGAAGCGGAAGAAGTACTATACGGACCAGGCATATCTGATTAGCACTAGATTCCTGTAAGTTACCAATAATTAATATTTTCCCGACTGAAAACTTTAAAGCCCGTTTTCTAGCAATCTCGTTTTCATGATTCTTTCAAATCGGCGGGCGTGATAGGAAAAAAAACTATTTGACCTATCGACCCAAACCAAAGTTCATTCTCTAGATTATTAAAAACCATCCTAAATGAACTAAAAACATTCATAAAAAAGTCATTTTATACTATTTTTATTGCACGAAGAAAGAAAAAAAATTGTAAAAATCGTCACCTTTTTCGTTCAAGCTCGAAAATTAATATGGCTTCACGGTTTTTTCTGAATTTTTTTAGTTCATCGACAATAAAAATATACGTCAATTAAAAATAATTGTGGTTTTTGCGTTCCAGACAAGAATTAAGCACACCATCTTTCCCGCCAGTTCGAGACTCCAGCGGCGAGGCGCTTCTATGGTCAATTTAATACTCCGCCATTTTGCGACAATTAGTTAATAAAATTTTTTTTTATACTCTTCAAATGTGTGTTAAAGTACAATATAATTTTCAAGAAGGTCCGTTGTTTCTTTCCTTATAAAAAAAAATCACCAAAAATCATTATTTTTTAGGCCTCTACATCAGACGACTGCCTTAAGTTTGAAGGAAAAATATTGTATTAAAGAAAAATTATATTAATGACGTTCTGTAGAAAGATAAAAATAAGCAACGAAAAAAGCAGGTCTATAAAAGTGTTAGGACGGCTAAGTAGCGCGCTCAGCTTTAGAATTAGAATACGTAAGTTGAAATCCCGCGGCTAGACAAAATATTTAACGAGAGAGGACACGATTTAATACAATTCTCATATATGTAGGAATATAAATAAAGCATATGGAAACAAAAAATACTAGGATAATTTTTTATTCATAATTTGTTCATGATTTCATTTTTCATTTCAGATTTAGATACCTACGGCAGCCGGATCAGGGCCTGAGAGAGTGTACTGATCAGGTCCGTAACCGGAAATGCTAGAAATAGAATTCAACCTTCGAGCCAAGGATACAGCGAATCGTTATTTTCTGACGATTCATTTGTATAGAGGTACCCGGTAACTTGGAACAAGATCGTCCGATAACTGACTGCACGTGGAAAACTCTCTACGGAAAACATTGAAGGTCTCGAGCGATAAAATTCAACCTACACGAACAAATGAAAACGTCGATTCATAAGTGCACTAAGTACGCACAAAGCAGCGACCATGCAGACTACGAGAAAACTGCACGACGCAGGCAACACGCCAATGGAGTAATTTACGTCAATTACGTATAGAAGACAGTATCATCGCATCCCATGGGGCAGTATGTACACTTAAGAGCCTCCCTAATTGTAATATGCAACAGAAGGGAATTTTTTATTGATATCGATTATCCATACATGCTCATCCGCTTAACATTCGTGAGCGCACCATTCCTAAAGTTCAGTTTCAACGAAATGGGTGGAACATTTTTTGAAATTGCGAATGTAAAGATACTCTCAGAGGGTCTAGTTTACCTGTAAGACAAGCGTAAAGATTTTGAAACATGAGAAAACATTAAATTTTAGTTTATAGGAATATTGTGAATCAGCGGCTACAATTAAAAAACAGAAAACACGAATATGAAGAATAAATTCATGTGCTTTACCCCCTTGATTTTGCTGTCCGGCAAAAACGCAAAAATACGTAAGCTTGAGTTTTATCCCCCCTTCGAAATGATACTTGTTTTACTGATTTTCATGCAACCCTTCTAAGTGTGGGGTGAGAAAAAGGCAAATGGAGAGGTGGATCAACTTTTAATTACATTTTTTTTCAATCCTTCAATAGTGGCTTTTTCATCGCTTTACATTAGAAAAATGTTGGTTTTTGTTTCATTCAGCTCGGTGGACTGCTTCTGGGTGAAACTGCAAAATCACCCTTCGACATGTCTCTCTTCGAGGAGTCGTTTTCCCCTTTAAAACCATTTTTCCGCCGATAAAGAAAAAAATTGTCTAATAGTTTTCAATGCTTTAACACATATATGAGTTTTAAGAAAATCGAAGGCAAACACTTGAGTGACGTTCCTTGTGAGTGTTCAAAAAAGAAGATGGGCATATTTATAATTACATACTAAATGTTCCTTTGGTGTGAACTAACGGAAATATTTAAAACGAAAAGCATGCTGAAATGGGAGTACTCAAACTATTCGACTCAATTTTCTACTAATAAGTTATTAATTTTTTTAAATCGGTTAATCAATTTGTTTACTTTTCGAGATTTACGTGATAGGTATTGATAAATATAATAGAATAGGGTGTAAAAAATTAAAAGTGATCGCAACCTCGGTTCGCGAGTTTTAACTAATGCGAGGTAAAAAAAGCAATTCGTGGGAAAACGGCTTTGGAGCTAGCGATACGAATCGCAGCGCGGTATCTAGTATGAAATATTATTTTACCTATTTAATAGTAGCCTGCACCGTGTGTGGGGCCTAACTCGCCATCTAAAACGGCTCCAGCACGCTTCCCTAGGAAACAATGAAAATCGATATAGCGCGCATCGGTCATCTGCCTACTTCGAAGAAAATCAAAGTTTTGACGCTTCAAATGCTGCAACTTCGACATTTTGTTGAAATTTGTAATTCTGAAAAGCTTAAAATATTCTTAAAACTTCATGCTGAAATAATATCGAATACAAAAATATTGTTTCGCGTATGTAAGACCTTCCCTTCATAACTCAACAACGTAAACATTTAAAAATCGTCGACTTTATGGTAGGTTTTTAAAAATAAAAAAAATACGCATTATTTAGTTTTTCAAAAAATTAATTCGGAGGCTAGTTATGCAGCAATAAAGGGAGTGTGACAGACATGATACATTGAGTCATAACATTCCTTTATGATGTATGGAATGTTTTGAAGCAGTTGTTTGCTTGTTTTAGCATAAAGTCACCAAACATTTTTCACACACTATTTATGACTTTGATTTTTTTTTTTTTTTGGATGGTTGAAAATTTTACGCACACTCGAATCCTGAAATCTCGTGACAAGTGAATTTCGAAAAAATTTGATCCAACGCCATCTAGTTTGCACGAAGTGCACTATAAAAGCTATAGAACGGTTCGTAGCCGTCGTGTGAAATTGATTTTAAAAAGTATTAAATATCAATATGGGATTTTGTGAGGACTTAGATGATTTGTTACAGAATTGTCACACGGTGATACGAAGGATTTAGGCTGTAAGAGTCAGTTTCAAGGTTCTACACCTGTATCAGAGAAATATCGATTAGTTGTTGAGTTATTCAAGTTTGAACGTAGAGAGTAAATTCCCGGGGAAATGAAGGGGGGGGGGGAGACAGTTATCTAGCGCTGTCGTGTAAACTTGCGTTAGAAAGGTCGAATTTGGGATGAATTTTCCTTATACATAATAATATTGGTTGAAAGTGTAAGAGATTCCTTTTTTTTAACACGCCCTCTGTGTGTTTGTATCTCAAATGTGGACTGACATTAGCACCGTGTGCTAACACACGTTTCAGCAGCCCAGATCCGCTTAAGTGATGAGTTACCATTAAAGTATAATTCCAAAGATTCATTTACTACGCAAATTTACAAAATTAAACATTGGAATTATTGATTGCACACTAATTGAAACAACTGCAATATCGCGTACAACGAAATGTTGATCAATTCATAAAAAATAACGATCGATGTTTCTGGAAAACTGGATAATCCATACAACTAGATTCCAATATTCGACAACAGGCTACATTTGCATGGCGACTATTGTCGCAGAAACGCTAGAAAAAGAAGTCGACCATCGAGTCAAGGATACTGCGAAATCGTTATTTTGTGATGACTCATTGGTATAGAGGTACCCGTTAACTTTGAACAAGAGCATCCGACAACTGGCGGCACGTGGATAATCCGCTTCGGAAAACATTAAAGTTATCGAGCAATAAAAATTCAACCTATTCGAACATAGAAAAACGTCGATACATAAACGCACTAAGTACACACAAAGTAGCGATCATCCATACTACGAGAAAACTCCGCGACGTAGGCAACACGCCAATGGAGGAATTTACGTTAATTACGGATAGAAGACAGTATCATCGCACCCCATGGGGCAGTGTGTACACTAAAGAGCCTTTCTAAACGTAACATGCAACAGAAAGACATTTTTTTTTGTTGAAGTCGATTGTCTCTACCAACTCAACAGCTTAACATTCGTGAGCACGCTCTCGCCCGACTCAGTTATCGCACACAAGTGTTCTGCCGAGTCTCGACAGCTGGGTCTATCCCGTCCGTGCATCAGCTTGACGAAATATACGAACATTTCGGAACGTGCGTGTATACGGCGTAGCTGGGTGCTCAAACTCGTTCAGCCTAGAAAAACGTATTCCGAAAAAAGTACGTGGTGATTATGGCCCGGATACTTTGGATTTACTTTTTGTTCGGAATAACCATAAATTTTGTGCAGTCTACCGACTGGGTGGACAACGTGGCTAGATACATCGCCGAAGAATCGGGAGCTCGTCAAGTAGTGCTTGTAACTAAGCTTGCGGAAGACGAAGACATTGTAAGTCCGATAATTGATGAGGTATTTGTCAAATTGATACAAAATATTCCCGTTCTGAGGATAAACATAGCCGAACAACGCAACGATACAAATGGTACATCAGGTAGCCATACTTCGTGGGATCCTTCCCCGATCGCCACTTCTGCAACTGTCTTTCTGCTTGTTCACGTGTCCCGCGAAACTTCGCCAAACTTACCATCAAGAGGCTTCATCGATGTCGTAGCGGAGATGGGATCATTCGACTACCGTCCGAAATATTTGATTTTATTCGTTGCTCGAGTACGGAGCGACGGTCTCAAAGATCTCTTGCAATACGCTTGGACCCGGAAATTGCTCGATTTGACAATTCTCGAATGGATCGAGCCGAAATCGTCAAGGACGTTGAAACCACAGAAGAACGCAGCGGCCCTACCGATTGTTCACCGACTCAATCCCTTCAAGAACGAGTATACAAAAAGTGAGTGGGCTCCGAATAGGGATGACGTATTTCCCGATAAAACTAATAACATGTATCAGTACCCTCTAAGAACAAGAGCGATTCATAATACACCATTTACCATCGCCAAATTCAGCGAACTCGGTGAGCCTGTTCATGTTGGGGGCGCCAACATTCAGCTGATCGAATTTATTGCTAAAAGATTGAATGCGTCTGTAAAGTATATTCGACCTGATTTGGCAATGTTTGAAAGTAAAAACCCGGCTGATATTGAACGTTTACTTTACGACGCTGGAGAGATTACACAAATGGATATTAAATCTATACTATCTGCACGTCCAAGCACATCGAGATACAGTAGTTTGCGGACTATCCCAATACAAATCGATGGATTTTGTGCAATCGTACCAATTCTACCGCGACAGGGAAAACTTGATACCGCACACTTCTGTCAGGCCGTTTTCGTGAGTTTGCTCATCGTCACGATTTTCCTCATCGCAGTGAAACTACTGCGCTTTCCAGTTTCCGTGTGGCGTCCTTTCAACATCGTGCGTGTACTTTTCGGTATCTCCGTGTCTCAACAACCGCGCGCAAAGGCTGAGCGGATTGTGTTCGCTTGCCTACTCGCTATTTCGGCAATGTACTCATCCAACATTTACACCGCTATTACAAACGTCGCTTTGCTGTCTAGCAGTGAAGTGGAGTTCGAATCTTTCGATGACCTTGACAATTCGCCATTGACACCACTGATAAGTCCGTTCGATATTGGAAAAACATTCTCTAACTCTGAGGGAGTCTTGAGGAATTTGATGAACAAAAGTGAAATAACGTTAGAAAGTATGATGATTTGTGTACAGCGTGTTGCCCAACAAAAAAATATCACTTGTTTAATGGAAAAATCGTTGGCCGAGCTAGCCGTGAAGAAAACCAGAGTAGATGGACACCCCACGATAAAAATCGCAAAACCTTGTTTCTGGACCGACGGCGTCGGATTTGAATTGGGCAAACGATCACCCTATCGGTTTGCCATTGACAATCTCATAAATCGAATGCATAGCAGTGGATTGATTAAAAAGATCTACGAAGACGCGGAAAACACTTTTAGTGATCACGACAGCAACGAAAACAACACTATTCTTGAGGAAAAAGAAAATATGATCACACTTCGTCGACACTTAATAACAATTGTGGTTGCCGGTTACACAATATCGCTATTGACGTTTATGGCCGAAATCCTTATTCATCGTCTATCGAAATCGATGAAAAACGTAGGAAGAAGATTGAAAAAACGTCCAGTTGTGCTCTATCCATATACCGAATAGACAACAATACAGAGCAAAAAACAAAATGCGTAGTAACACGATAGATCGTTTGAATCTGATATTCTAAAATTATTGTATATTATATTGAATAAAGTAATGCGGTGCAAATGTATATGTTGGAAAAGGAAATTTCCAAAAATGTTTAAGAATGACTACCAGTCTTAGATCCGGAAAAAAAGGTGAATTCCAACATTTTTTCATGGACACTCAGTCGAAAGAATGAAGATTCCGTTTAGCGTTTATTCTACATATCTTCAAGTATCTTGACAATTTATTTCGCGAGATCTTGTACCAAAAAGGCAGCACTGGGGCGGGATGAAGCGAATCACCTTTGTCTGATAATGTTCTGCGGTCGGCAAGAGTTCTCCTCCATTTTTCCACTTAGAACGAAAATTTAAAATTATTTGAGTTTTAGACAAGATTCGCCTTCCTTATCCTCTTAGGGCCATGGCATCTAATTTTATACCTTTTTTAGTCTCCGCGTTTAGCGAATGTTGGTGGCTTAAACGTTCTGCTCCTTCAATTGAATGCTCGGAAATTAAATGCTTTTTTTAAGTATATTTCGTATAAACCTCCGAAAGGAAATAATTTCCAATACACGATTCTCATACTCACTATTATGCTATTGCAGAAAATGCTCAATTCGATATCGATGCTTATTTACATGATCCCGTCAGTACATTGAGATGCGCCAAGCTGTGTACTACTACGATCACGGCCTACGAATTGTTCGCGGTAGTTCCAATTTTGTCCATAATTGGATCTTTTGACTCCACAGACTTATTTTCTGCCTTCTTATCAGGGAGGGAGGGAGAGGGAGGGGGAGAGAGAGAGAGAGAGAGAGAGAGAGAGAGAGAGAGAGAGAGAGAGAGAGAGAGAGAGAGAGAGAGAGAGAGAGAGAGAGAGAGAGAGAGAGAGAGAGACGAGAGAGAGAGAGAGAGAGAGAGAGAGAGAGAGAGAGAGAGAAGAGAGAGAGAGAGAGAGAGGATGAGAGAGAGAGAGAGAGAGAGAGAGGAGAGAGAGAGAGAGAGTACAATATCGAATTACATAGATTATAAATGGGCGAGAGAGAATAACATATATGCACAATAAAGTTAAGTCAATCAGACTCGTTACAAAAATCGTTCTCACCGACACTATTTGATGCTGAGCTATTATTTCGCTTTTGATTGCATTACGATATAAAATCGGCATTACTTATCTTTAGCCGCAGCGCCCAGTTACAATAATCGTAACGAATGACCGTTTTCCGTACATTTGACGAATTATTATAATATAATTCTGAGGAGCTCCTCGCACGGAAATACAATATAATATAAGATACACGTGTGTTCTTGTGTGGTCTAATTGCTTAGACGGTCCGGTGAGAAGTACCATACAATATTCGATCATAATGATTTCTCTCTCTCTCTCCCCATCTCTCTCCACACCCATTGCCAAACTTACACACTTCTGCAACGAAACGATCCGACAACCAACCGCAGATGACGTGGCAGGTATATCTGTGGAGTCAACCTATTCAAACAAAACAGAATGTCTACGGCAACGTGCTAATCGGATGCGCAAAATATCGGGTGCCCAAAAACATCCACTCTAAAAAATCGCATCTAGAAAAAAAGCACAACGTGAGTATGGCTGGGATATTTCGAGTCTTCTTGATCTCAAAATGGCCAGAAACTTTTTCCAGACTACTTACTCGTTGGACAACGTGACTGGATACATCGTTGAGGTTTCGAGAGCTTGACGAGTGGTACTTATAAATATTTTAGCGTAAAATAAATATATCTATTTTCTATTTAGCGTGTACTATTTTCAAAGTACACGCTAATAAACGCTAAAGTTTAAAAAATCTGAAATAATTATTTCCCTTCCAAAAAAAATCCACGAAATCACCGATTTTTTAGCCTTGTAAAGGTATCTCCCGCCTTAAGGAACGCTACAGAAATAAACAAACACTTTTATTATAACTTTCATTAAAATACTTTACAGAATAAGTGTTAAAGCCGGCTTCGTATATTTCGGAACGATATCGTATATTTCGATACGCCTGCATCAAGCGATAACTTCCGTAGCCAGCGGGGTGTTTTTTTTTCTTGAGGAATAGATATTTTATTATTTGATCGTTTATTCAATTAAACATATAAATAAAACTAACATTTTCATAGCAGGTGAATAAACATTAAAAAAATGTATTCAGATATTTAGTAGTCACGTCACACCACTTTATTAATACTACTTGTGAAAATTATCACAGCCATATGCCATCAAATCATTTTCTTGTGACATATCATTTTTGTTCATATAATAATTATCAATATTTATGGGTCATAGGTCCTGGAATAATGGTGGTCGTCAAAAATGCTTTAAACAACGAATTTTCACAATATGCACATCTGATAATGACTAAATGATTACAACCGGGTATTTCACAATGTGTTTTCGATTCACCAAAACCAAAGGTAACAGGATTTTCAAAATGTTTTTGCTTGTTTGGGTTTGTTTGAGTTCAAAATGTTTTTGGTTGTTGAAATATATGATTGCTTTAGTACCGTAAATATTTGAAAAGATTAGAATACCACGGTGATGAGAGTTGATTGTGTGTAGGTGATTGCAGTTTAATTATATTATTCCTTAAGTGTAAATTTATATCAGAATATAATAATATTACGCTGTCAGAAAAATGTCGTATGGAATGTTTTCATACTCTGAATGCAAATACAAGCAGTTGAATCTTTCCAGTTGTACCTTTTGGAATAATAATTACGATGATATTCTTATCAAGAGGTGTCGCTTCATGAGCAAACTTAGGGCAATGTCCACTCCAGGAGTCTATCAATAATACACTATTACTTCAGATATTAGGAAAGGAAACATTTTTCAACCAGGTTTTAAAATGCTCTGTCAATATAAAGCACATTTTATATTTAAAAAATCATTATTATGTGTGGGAATACATACCAGAAGTAAGTTGTCCAAATTTGGATGCTGACACAAAGATGTTTTCTGCTAGAAATAATTATTTCTCTACTCTTGGTCTGAATTCACTTTTCGTCTCCTTCAAAATAATGAAAAGTGGGGAGAGTAATCTCCCGTCAGCGCTTATAGTGGGCTGGATCGTATAGCTGTGAGTTGTTGAAGAGACTGTACAACGCATTTAACTTTCTTTGTTACTTCCGTTACTAAAGTTTGCGCCGATGGATCTTCAGTTGAAAATCGCTTTGAGCCGAATTATACAGATTTTTCCGTTCCATACTTTTTGATCAGTGGTGCAACATCCCTTACAAAAATGTCTGCACTTGTCCGTAGAAGTTCTTCTCCTTCCAAAGTTTTGCACGTTACCAATTTATTGATTTTTCTGGATACAATCCGATGCCGTTTTTTGAATTTCCATATCCAATTATTTGAAGAGTTAAATCATACATCCTCGAGGCTTATTACCTTTTGGGCTTACAGCGCCCATTTCTGAAGATCAATATCATGTATGAGGTTGTTCCCACAATGCTCTTAATTATTTCGTAAATGCGCAGATCGAAAATTTCCGAACGTGAGTATTTTAGATAATAGCTCATTTAAGGAAGTACGACTACTCCCTCAGGGTCAACAAAGAGACTAAAATTTATTTTACCCCACGGGTGTTCTGATTTATGTTAACTTATGTTGAATATTCGTATTGTCGATCCCAAAGTGCCAAATTTGTGGTAAATATTTTATTTATTGCATATTTTCTAATAAAAACTGAAAAATTAGATCCTCAACGCCTCTCGAGTTTTCACGACGATTTCGAAGCAGTAGAGAGATTCTGTAACTCGGTAGCGACCGTTTTCGTTATCATTAGCTAGCGACAGCCAATAAGAAGCTTCCTTTCTTCTGATCGTGCATGCGATTGGCTGTCGCTAGCCAGCGACAACGAAAACTGTCGCTACCAAGTTACAGAATCCCGCTCCAGAGCTAGGTTATGCTTGCCAAACGAATCAACTGTTACGCCCGATGTTGGCAAGTTTACGGGTACTATTTTGTCATTATGTTAATATTCAACCGGAAGTTGAAACCGTTTTATAATGTGCTTGAACTACACGGTGAACTACACGGTGTAGTTCAACTACAGTGCTTGAACTACACGGTGAAATTCGAATTTTTGATTTTTTTACAATATTTATTATGTCTAATTTATCAAATTTCAGTTTTTCAACAACTTTAATTGGATACATGAGCAGCAAAACCGTGATCACCTCACTTCCGGGCGACCAGCTTCATAAGATGACGTGCTTCACTAGCTCAAAGTGCTCGACTTAGCAATTTTATTACGAAAAAAATGAATGGTTAATATAGCTTAAATATTTCCAAATGGTGCATAACGTATTCGTCAACGTCATATAAAAATTCCAGGCCCGAAAGTTGGATTCGTCCCCCTGATCGTACCTCCTTAAGAATTGAAGCGTAGACATTAATCCGTATACGGAAATTTATAACACGGAATCAAGAAATACCAACCCAACAAACTGCCGATTAGAGTTTTTGATCCGGCAGCCGGAAGACTGATCAGGCCGCTATCGAGCTGCGATCCGGAATGCCGTAGTAAGCCACGCCTCATCAGTGCCGGATGTCCACCGAATCAGTGGAACCGTACTACGGGAGCAAGATGGCACCCCGAAAAGGCCGAAGTGAGGTAGCCTGTATGCCGCCGTAACATGGCCGCCATGGACGCCGTGTTAGGACACACCTGATCTGTGCCGAATGTCGACCGAACCAGCGGAACCGTAGTACGAGAGTGCGAAGGCTACTTCAGCCTGATCAGGGTACCTTTTGGCTCCCGTACAAAGGTTCCTCTGATCCGGTGGAAATATGGCACAGATCAGGCATGCGGTATCCGGACGACAGCCTGATAGCTGTTAGCTCCGTGTTGAGGCTGCAGACGGCGAAGCCAGCCAAGAAATAGGACATAAGGACAAAAGTGATACTATTTAATAAAGTATAATTCAAATTATTATTAATCCAAGAATCAAAATTCAACCAAATATGTAATGGCTGTAATATGTAGATAATATGAAAATACAAATACATAAAAAGTGAATTTATTATTGTTGCTTATTATAAATTCAGATTCCGCTTTTTAAACGTTATTTCAGGAATTTTTTTTTTTTTCAAGGAAAAATATCATATAAAAAAAAGAATTAAATTAATGACGTTCTTTAGAATGATAAAAATAGGCAACGACAAAAAGCAGGTTTATACAAGTGTTAGGATAGCTAAGTAGGTAGCGCGGTCAGCTTTAGAATTAGTAGGCGTAGGTTCAAATCCCGCGGCTAGATAAAAACTTTAACGAGACAGGACATGATTTAACCCAATTCTCATATATGCAGGAATATAAACAAAGCATATGGAAACAAATATATGCAGGAATATAAACAAAGCATATGGAAACAAAAATTACTACGATAATTTTTTTATTCTTAATTTGTTGATGATTGAATTTTTCATTTCAGACATAGATACGGCAGCCGGATCAGGGCCTGAGTGTATTTATCAGGTCCGTATCCGGCATTCGCCTCAAGGCCGGCATGCCGGATCTGGTCCTAGTCTGCCCCGCAGCTAAATTTCTAGTCGGGCTTATTTGTATATACCATTTGTATTCTAGTATATACCATTGTATGGTATATATATACAAATGGTATGTACCATTTATATTCTAGGCAGAAGCATTTCGATACAAAAATATGAGTCTTATGAGTAAAGAGTAGCCTTAACACCCCCTGCCCGTCGACCGCGCACCACTCCTAAAATGCCAATATTCGAAAGCAGGCTACATTTGCATGGCGTCTATTGTCGCAAAAACACTAGAAATAGAAGTCGACCTTTAAGCCAAGGATACTGCGAATCGTTATTTTGTGACGATTCATTGGAATAGAGGTACACAGTAACTTTGAACAAGATCGTCCGATAATTGACTACACGTGGATAATCCTCTATGGAAAACACTGACGGTATCGAGCGAAAAAAATTCAACCTGCCCGAACATATAAAAACGTCGATACGTAAGTGCACTAATTGTAAGTACGACAAAGCAGCGATCATGCAGATTATGAGAAAACTGCACGATGCGGGCAACACGCCAATGGAGTAATTTACGTCAATTACGTATAGAAGACAGTATCACCGCATCCCATGGGGCAGTGTGTACACTTACGAGCCTTCCTAATTGTAGCATGCAACAGAAGGAGACTTTTTATTGATATCGATTGTCCATACATGCTCATCCACTAAACTTTCGTGAGCGCACTGTTCCTGAAGTTCGATACAATTATGCATGTATATACAAAAGTAAAATTCATAAATCGATTGAATGGTAGGAGTTTCAACGAAGAGGGTGGAACATTTTTTGAAATTGTGAATGTAAAGAAACTCAGAGGGGATAGTTTACCCTTAAGACAAACGTAATAATTTCGAAACATGAGAAAACATTAAATTGTAGTTTATAGGAATATTTGGAATCAGCGGATACATTTTAAAATCAGAAAACACGACTGTGAAGAATAAATTCATATAAAGTGTGGTTTACACCCTCAATTTTGCTGTCCTGCAAAAACGCAAAAATACGTAAGCTTGAATTTTGACACTCCTTCGATATGATACTTGTTTTATTGATTTTCATGCAACCCTCCTAAGTGTGGGGTGAGAAAAAGGCAAATGGAGAGGTGGTTCACCCTTTAATTACATTTCTTTCAATCCTTCTATAGTGGATTTTTCATCGCTTTACATTAGAAAAATGTTGGTTTTTGTTTCATTCAGCTCGGTGGACTGCTTCTGGGTGAAACTGAAAAATCACCCCTCGACACGCCTCTCTTTGAGAGGTAGTTTTTTCCTTTAAAATCGTTTTGCCGCCGATAAAAAAAAATACGTGTCTAATAGTTTTCAATGCTTTATCACATATATAAGTTTCAAAAGCGAAGGCAAACATTTGAGTGATGCTCCTTGTGAATGTCCAAAAAGGAAGATGGACATATTTATAATTACATTCTAAATGTCCATTTGGTCCGAACCAATGGTAATATTTAAAAAGAAAAGCACGGTGAAATGGAAGTATTTAAATTTTGCGACGTAATTTTCTACTAATAATTGGTCTATTAAAAAAAATTGGGTAATCAATGTTCTTAGTTTTCGAGGTTCACGTTTCATTGATAAATAGAATATGCTGTAAAAATTTGCAAGCGATCACATCTCCGACTCGCGAGTTTCAATTAACACGAAGTCAAAAAAGGCACTTCGTGGGAAAACGGCTTTGGAGCTAGTGATACGAATCGCCGCGCGGAATCTAGTATGAAAGATTATTTTACCTTATTTAATAGCAGCCTGCACCCCGTGTGGGGCTAAACTCGCCATTTGAAACGGCTCCAGCACGCTTCCATAGGAAACAATGAAATTCGACATAGCGTGCACCGACCATGTACCTAGTTGAAGAAAATAAAAGTTTGAACGCTCCGAATGCTGCAACTGCGACATTTTGTTGAAATTTGTAATTGTGAAAAGTTTAAAAAATTCTTAAACCTTCAGGCTAAAATAATATCCGCGTATATAAGGCCTTAACCCTTCATAAGTTAACAACGTAAGAATTTGGAAATCGTCGATTTTGTGGCAGGTTTTGATAAATTAAAAAACACGTATTTAGTTTTTCAAAAAATTAATCAGGAGGCTAGTTATGCAGTAATAAAGGGAGGGTGGCAGACATGTTACATTGTGTCATGACATTCTTTTATGATGTATGGAATGCTTTGAAGCAGTTGCTGCTTGTTTTAGCACAAAGTCACGAAACATTTTTCACACATCGTTTATGACTTTGATTTTTTTTGATGGTCGAAAATTTTACGCACATTCGAGTCTTGCAATCTCGTGAAAAGTGAATTTCGAACAAATTTGATCAAACGCCATCTAGCTTGCATGAATTGCGTTATAAAAGACATAGAACGCTTTCTAGCCGTCGTGTGAGATTGATTTTAAAAAGTATTAAATGTCAATATAGGATTTTTTGAGAACTTAGATGATTTGTTACAGAACTGTCACACGGTGATACGAAGGATTTAGGCTGTAAGAGTCAGTTTCAAGGTTCTACAACTGTATCAGAGAAATGTCAATTAGTTGTTGAGTTATTCAAGTTTGAACGTAGACAGTAAATTCCCAGGGAATTGAAGGGAGGAGAAAATTATCCAGCACTATCACGTAAACTTGAGTTAGAAAGCTCGAATTTGGGATGAATTTTCCTTATACCTAATAATATTGTTTGAAGGTATAAGAGATGCCTTTTTTGCAACACCCCCTTTGTGTGGCTGACACGAGCACCGCGTGTCAACACACGTTTCAGCACGCCAGATCCGCTTAAGTGATAAGTTACCATTGAAGTATAATTCCAAAGATTCATTCACTACGCAAATTTACAAAATCAAACATCGAAATCTTTGATCGAACACTAATTGAAACAACTGCAATATCGCGTACAACGAAATGTTTATCAATTCATAAAAAATAACGATCGACGTTTCTGAAAAACTGGATAATCCATCCAGCTACATTCCAATATTCGACAACAGGCTACATTTGCATGGCGACTATTGTCGCAGAAACGCTAGAAAAAGAAGTCGACCATCGAGTCAAGGATACTGCGGAATCGTTATTTTGTGATGACTCATTGGTATAGAGGTACCCGTTAGCTTTGAACAAGAGCATCCGACAACTCACGGCACGTGGATAATCCTCTACGGAAAACATTAAAGTTATCGAGCAATAAAAATTCAACCTATTCGAACATAGAAAAACGTCGATACATAAACGCACTAAGTACACACAAAGTAGCGATCATCCATACTACGAGAAAACTCCGCGACGTAGGCAACACGCCAATGGAGGAATTTACGTTAATTATGGATAGAAGACAGTATCATCGCACCCCATGGGGCAGTGTGTACACTAAAGAGCCTTTCTAAACGTAACATGCAACAGAAGGACATTTTTTTTTGTTGAAGTCGATTGTCTGTACCAACTCAACAGCTTAACATTCGTGAGCACGCTCTCGCCCGACTCAGTTATCGCACACAAGTGTTCTGCCGAGTCTCGACAGCTGGGTCTATCCCGTACGTGCATCAGCTTGACGAAATATACGAACATTTCGGAACGTGCGTGTATACGGCGTAGCTGGGTGCTCAAACTCGTTCAGCCTAGAAAAACGTATTCCGAAAAAAGTACGTGGTGATTATGGCCCGGATACTTTGGATTTTCTTTTTGGTCGGAATAACCATAAATTTTGTGCAGTCTACCGACTGGGTGGACAACGTGGCTAGATACATCGCCGAAGAATCGGGAGCTCGTCAAGTAGTGCTTGTAACTAAGCTTGCGGAAGACGAAGACATTGTAAGTCCGATAATTGATGAGGTATTTATCAAATTGATACAAAATATTCCCGTTCTGAGGATAAACATAGCCGAACAACGCAACGATACAAATGGTACATCAGGTAGCCATACTTCGGGGGATCCTTCCCCGATTGCCACTTCTGCAACTGTCTTTCTGCTTGTTCACGTGTCCCGCGAAACTTCGCCAACCTCACCATCAAGAGGCTTCATCGATGTCGTAGCGGAGATGGGATCATTCGACTACCGTCCGAAATATTTGATTTTATTCGTTGCTCGAGTACGGAGCGACGGTCTCAAAGATCTCTTGCAATACGCTTGGACCCGGAAATTGCTCGATTTGACAATTCTCGAATGGATCGAGCCAAAATCGTCAAGAACGTTGAAACCGCAGAAGAACGCATTGGGCCTACCGATTGTTCATCGACTCAATCCCTTCAAGAATGAGTATACAAGAAGTTACTGGGCTTCGAATAGGGATGACTTATTTCCCGATAAAACTAGAAACATGTGGCATTACCCTCTAAGAACAAGAGCGATTCATGATGTGCCATTTACCATTGCCAAATTCAACGAACTCGGTGAGCCTGTTCATGTTGGTGGCGCCAACATTCAGCTGATCGAATTTATTGCTCAAATATTGAATGCGTCTGTAAAGTATATTCGACCTGATTTGGCAATGTTTGAAAGTAAAAACCCAGCTGATATTGAACGTTTACTTTACCACGCCCAAGAGATTACACAAATGGATATTACATCTGTACTATCTGCACGTCCAAGCACATCGAGACACAGTAGTTTGCGGACTGTCCCGATACAAAACGATGAATTTTGTGCAATCGTACCGATTCTACCGCGACAGGGAAAACTTAATACCGCACACTTCTGGCAGGCCGTTTTCGTGAGTTTTCTCATCGTCACGATTTTCCTCATCGCAGTGAATCTAATGCGCTTTCCAGTTTCCATGTGGCGACCTTTCAACATCGTACGCGCACTTTTCGGTGTCTCCGTGTCTCAACGACTGCGCACAACGGCCGAGCGCATTGTGTTCGCTTGCTTGCTCGCTATTTCGGCAATGTACTCATCCAACATGTACACCGCTATCACAAACGTCGCTTTGCTGTCTACCGATGAAATAGAGTTCCAGTCTTTCGATGATCTTGACAAATCGGCATTGACACCACTGATAAATCCGTTCCATCTCGGAAAAACATTCTCCAATTCCGAGGGAGTCTTGAGGAATTTGATGAACAAAAGTGAAACAACGCTAAAAAGTATGATGATTTGTGCACAGCGTGTTGCCCAACAAAAAAATATCACTTGTTTAATGAAAAAATCGTTGGCCGAGGTAGCCGTGATGAAAACCAGAGTAAATGGACGCCCTACGATAAAAATCGCAAAACCCTGTTTCTGGACAGATGGCTTCGGATTTGCATTGGGAAAACAATCACCCTATCGGTCTGCCATTGACAGTCTCATAAATCGAATGCATAGCAGTGGATTGATTGAAAAGTTCTATGAAGACGCGGAAAACATTTTTAGTGATCGCGACAACAATGAAGAGAACAGTGATTTTGAGGCAAAAGAAAATATGATCACACTTCGTCGACACTTAGTGACAATTGTGGTTGCCGGTTATACAATAGCGCTAATGACGTTTATGGCTGAAATCCTCATCCATCGTCTATCGAAATCCATAAAAAAAGTAGGAAGAAGGTTAAAAAAACGTCCAGTTGTGCTCTTTCCATATACCGAATAGACAACACAGAGCAAAAAAAAGAATGCGTAGTAACACGATAGATCGTTTAAATCTGATATTGTAAAATCATTGTATATTATATTGAATAAAGTAATGCGGTGCAAATGTATATGTTGAGAAAGGAAATTGCCAAAAATGTTTAAGCGTGACTACCAGTCTCAGACCCGGAAAAAAGGTGAATTCCAACATTTTTTCATGGATACTCAGTCGAAAGAAAATTCCATTTAGCCTTTATTCTACATATCTTCAAGTATCTTGAGATTTTTTTTCGCGAGATTTTGTACCAAAATGGCTGCACTGGGGCTGGATGAAGCAAATCACTTTTGTCTGATAAGGTTCTGCGGCTGGTAAGAGTTCTCCTCCATTTTTTCACCTAGAACGAAAATTCGAAGTTACTTGAGTTTTAGACAAGATTTGCCTTCCTTATCCTCTTAGGGCCATGGTATCTAATTTTATATCGTTTTTAGTCTTCGCGTTTAGCGAATTCGATGAGCCCGTATGTGTTGGTGGCGCCAACATTCTGCTCCTTTAATTAATTGTTCGGAAATTAAACGGTTCTTTTAAATATATTTCGTACAAACATCCGAAAGGAAACAATTTCAAACTCCATGATTCCCATACATACTATTATGCTATTGGGGAAAATGCTAAATTCGACATCGATGCTTATTTACATGATCCCATCAGTAAATCCAGATGCGCGTTCCCACACGGAAATAAAATATATGTAAAAATATATTTTTCGATATAATAAAAACTGATGTAAAATATATTTCGGATATATATTATATATCTTAGATATATATTAGATACATGCAATATATACGGAAAATGCTTTAAAAATATATTTGCGATATCCAACTTTTCGTAAAAAAATATATCTTCAGAATTTATAGATAATATATGTTGGATATGCGATTACATATATTCAAACTGTATTAAAAATATACTTACAATGTACTCAAACTATCTTAAAAATATATATACTAGAAATATATTTTAAATGTATTCAAACTATATTTGAAATATACAATACTTTAAATTTATTCAAACTACATCTAAAATCTATACGAAAAATATTCATTTTACGTTTAAAATATACTCGAAATATGTTCATGCAAGATGTAAAATATTATTAAAATATATTCAAGGTATATTTAAAATATACTTGTAATATATATCTGAAGAGTACACGGAATACATTCAAAATAAGTACATTTTGGGCATATTTTTAAATATTTATAAAATCTATATAAAATAAATTATACAAATATCTGCAGGAATCAAATAGATATTACAAAAAAAAATTTACAACGAATAATTTTGAGATGCAATTATATTTATTTATGTTAATTACACGAAAGTCGAGAAATGGTATAATTATTATTTACGCTTGGTTGACGGCGAAACCTTCGCAATCGAATTCTTCTAAGTTGTCTCAATGACGTATCTCCTGTTATGTTATCGGTAAATATTTAAAAAAAAAACATGGCCATCGACTAATCATGGGCAAGAGATGACAGCACCTGAGTATATTAAAAAAAAGTAGGATGCATGTAATCTTAAACTACAAATGTAATCTTAAACTACATATTAAATATGAATACAAATACTTAAATCAAACCAAATCGAACGACGTTTTTCAATGAATAGTTGGTTCGTTGAGTCCTTCGCCAAATCTTTTTTTTATAAATTGTTCGTCAAATCTAAACGATATCACTTCGTTTTTCAATAAATCCGACCACTATCGTTCGTTCGTTGGTCAAATTGCCATTTCGGTTATTTATTCCTTCGGAACTGTGTTTGATATCAAGTCTCTTGACAGATGACGAAACATACAAAATCGAGATATGAATATAGCTGCATATGCTGAGATATGAAAGTATCTACCTTCATGGTTAGATTTTTGACGTTTCGTCTTCTGACTATGGTCAGAGTATGCTATGGAATAACAGGTATAAATGTATCCTTATAGCGACTATTTTATGTTCTAAAATCCAAATTTTCAAATTAAACATTTGAGTTCCAAAATGTGTGCCAAATTTCATCATTACATTCGATTTTGCTTTAATATTATAATTTGAAAAAATATAAGATGGTAGATTCGACATTAGTAAAATATTTGATATTATGTTATATTCTTTTTTAATTATATTTATTTCGTTTGTATTCTAGAATCATTTGAATTTCATCATTAAATTCGAATTGACGCGAATATTATAATTCGAAAAATATTAGATTTAAAATTAGATATTAGTATCATATATATGGTCATAAGCTATCTACTTATTAAATTTCATTTAAATCTGTAAAGCCGTTTTGGCGTGATTGAGTAACAAACAAACATGCATACCAACTTTCCGATTTATAATATAATATTCGTTATGATATATATACTAAATTGATTGAAAATTTGTCATTCATGAAGCTTTTGTATGTTTTAAACGAATCTCGAATATATTTATGGTATATATACATACGTATCTATAGTAAATTCATATTTACTATAGTAATATATATTCAGATATATATATAACATATCCTAAATATATTCGGACTTCATATTCAAAATATATAAAACGTACATTAGTAATGCATTTTCGATAAATTTTATATATATCATAAATGTATTTTTCTATATAAGTCAACATATTTTCTTCGGTATATTTCGTAATATATAAAACGTACATTAGTATTGCATTTTCGATAAATTTTATGTACATCTGAAATGTATTTATATTTATATATCGCATAGGTTTTGACTCATATCCAAAAATATAATTGACATATCCAATTTTTCGAACAAAATATATTTTATATATGTTTTATATATATCTTTCAATATATTTTATTTCCATGTGGGCTACTAGGATCACGGTCGATGAATTATGTGCGGTTGTTCCAATTTTGTCCATAATTGGATTTTTAACTCCACATACTTATTTTCTGCTCTATTATCAATTTCGGTACTATCGTGATTTACTTTATACGTGTTGCGACCGTCCACCATCGCACAGTTTTTTTTTTGGCATCTTTGTGTCTCCATAACCGCGTAGAAACGTTGTGCGTGTTAAGTTCACTTCACTGCTCGTGATTCCGTTCATTTACTCTTCGAATATTCACCGTGCTCTGACAAATATTAGTTTATTGACAACCCGCTAGATGGTCGTCGAGTCCATTGAAGACCTTAACAATTTGATATTAACACTGTTTGTGAATCCACACTACTTCATCGGAACGTTCTATAACGCCAAGCGTTTCTTAAAGAATTTGATGGAAAAAAGTAATACGTCGTCGAAAGATATGAACTCCTGTGTTTAGCAGGTTGTCGAAAAAAAAAAATTAATTGTCTTATGGATAAATCAATGGTCGAGTTACTAGTGGTCAGAAGCACGACGAACGCGTGGCTGATGACTCGCAAAACCTTGTACAGTCAACTCTCACCTATTTGGCCGAGTTGCGACCGACACTTCCCGTTTGTTTACGGCGTGAGGAGCGCCCCACGCTAGGCTCGATAACAGCGACGCTCCAAGGTAATCGCGCGAAGTAAAAGTACGTTTTCAAGACGAGGTGAGGACGGTAAGTGAGGTTATACTTACGAGCAGATGGGCATAGAGTGGAGGGTAGGGGAAGGACCCATCAGACAAATAAGCGGTTGGAATCATTCAGATTTTCGCAAAATAGTCGAGTAGGCAAAATAGGTGGCAGCAAAATAGGTGAGAGTTGACTGTATTTGGTAAGACAGTGTCGCATTCAATCTTGGCGAGAGATCGCTCTATCGTGTTTCTCTATAGACATTGTCATAAGTAAAATGCAGAATGCCGAACTGATTCATAAGTTGTACGGAGATGTGAAAAGCGAAGCGGTTGAACGCAGCGATGGCACGGATATCAGAGTGCTTAAAGGACAACAAAGTAAGATCGCTCTTCGTCATCAATTTCTAACATTACCAGGTGTACAAGTATGAAATGCGAATTTTTTTTCTAAAAAAAAAAGACACGTTAAATTCGGAAGAATGATAAAAAGTGCTTTATTCAAAGTATGCTCCATTGCTTGTTATACATTTTTCCCATTTTGCGGGCAATTTGTGAATACCAGGCCAGTAAAAATCTTCCCCTTTTGCTACGAATCATTCATCGAGCCATTTTTTCACATCTTCGTACGAAACAAAGCGGTGCTCAGCAAGTGCGTGACCCATCGATGCAAACAGACACAATATTTCTGAATGTATGTACTTTCGAAAACAGCAAAAAAAAATCGATTTTTTGAAATTTTTCAAAGTGGACTGACCCCTTAACGTACCCTAGGTACAATTTCAACGCATAAGTCGTCGATTTGATATTACTAGGTAATGCCCACCATGCTTCCTCGAAAGCATGCAAAATCATGGAACCTTCCTTTTAAGTTACATAGATATATAATATAGACTCATCGCAAACGCAAACGCAAATGCAAACGAAAATAATGAATTAGAAATACGAGGGTGACTGTGGGCTACCTACAGTCAGCCTCGAATAAATAAGCAAAACAACGCTCCCTAAAAATGGCATGAGAAGATGAGGAAGTAATTCGTCGAGGCAGTGAATTCCAAAAACAAGTGGCAGTCACATGGAAAGAATGTTGGTATGTGGCGGTCCGACATGCCGGAATGGCAAAGTCGTGAGGGGAGAGAGTACTACGTGTAAATCTAGTTGCTTGCTCAGGGCTCAAAAACAAGTTACGGATATATCCCGGGGACTCTCCCCGATGGATTTTATAAAGCATGTTACCTAAGAAAAGCTTCCTTCTGGAACTTACCGTTAGCCACTCACGTTGCCTCCTATAGGGAGTGATATGTACATCTCTACGCAGATTGAAAATGAATCTAACGCAACAGTAGTCTATTAATGAGAAGATAAGGGAAACAATTATTTTTGTTCGCAGTTCAGTCGAAAGGGATAATCTGTGGAACTTCAGTTTATACGAGTATACGGAGAATTTAAAGGAATTTAGGGGGAGAGAGAGAGAGAGAGAAAGAGAGAGAGAGAGAGGGAGAGAGAGAGAGAGAGAGAGAGAGAGAGAGAGAGAGAGAGAGAGAGAGAGAGAGAGAGAGAGAGAGAGAGAGAGATCATTGTTATTAAGCCCCTGGCTATATCTATACATAATCATGTACGCTTGTTACACAACCTTTTCGATAGGAACGCATTTTTTGACATATTTGTTCATTTCTCTTTTAGGGGGGGGGGGGGTGGGGGGGGGGGGGGGGGTAAGGTTAATTCGGTGAAAAAACGCATTTTTTCAAGAATTTTTTTAGACGATACAGGTAATGCTGGTTTATTTAATTAATTTCCATATAATAATACAACATCTGAACTACATTTTCCTAAATTTTCATTGTAAAATATTGATAAATAAGCCGTTGGCAGCAAATCTCCGCAGGCGCCTAAAAAAAAAGTTGTTTTGCGGTGTACGCTATAACTCGTCACTGGATCATCTGAAACAAAAAAATCAAAATGTATTTATTAGGTGAGATGTTACTCGAGCCAACGCTGCCGAGTTTTTTTTTATAATTATTTATTATCTTACAATAACAAATTTACCGATGTTTTTTAGCGAAAATCGCGTTTTTTACTTCCAAGTGCTACCGAAAATGAAAAAAATCGATTAAAAAAAACTCAGCAGCGTTACCTCGAGAAACATCTCACCTAATAAACGCATTTTGATTTTTTTGTTTCAGATGATCCAGTGACGAGTTATAGCGTACACCGCAAAACAACTTTTTTCGAGGCGCCTGCGGAGATTTGCTGCCGACGGCTTATTTATCAATATTTTGCAATGAAAATTTAGGAAAATATAGTTCAGATGTTGTATTATTATATTATGTACCTCGAGAACCATCTCACCTAATAAACGCATTTTAATTTTTTTGTTTCAGATGATCCAGTGACGAATTATAGCGTACACCGCAAAACAACTTTTTTCGAGGCGCCTGCGGAGATTTGCTGCCAACGGCTTATTTATCAATATTTTGCAATGAAAATTTAGGAAAATATAGTTCAGAAGTTGTATTATTATATGGAAATTAATTAAATAAACCAGCATAACCTGTATCATCTAAAAAAATTCTTGAAAATATGCTTTTTTTTCACCGAATTAACCTTACCCCGCGCTTAAAGCTACTCATGGTCGTCTTTTCTTTAACCGTTTTCGGTAACTTATTGTACATCTGGAAACCACAATACACTATCGATTTTTGTCCTATTTTTGTGTCGCAATGTCTTCATTCTTATTTCTCGTATTATACCTGTCTTTCATTCACTCTCCTTACTTCCTTACTTAAATAATTTGGCGCTGTTCCCCTTATCGTCTTGTGGACCATTATACAGACATTGTAATACATTCTTCGGTGTACACTCATAAAACACAGTGCGTTTAACATATCCCGAATCGGAATATATCGATTGCACCTTAAGACAGCTCTCATTGCCCGGTTTTGCGCTTTTTGTAGCATTTGAATGCTATAACCGTTGAAGTTTAATATTATGCTGCTACAATAGTTCAAATGAGGAGCTATTATTATTTTGTATATTGTCACTCTAGCCTACACTGATATGCATTTATTAATTCTGTATAACCAATTAACTTTTGTTGCAATCTTCTTTGATACATACTCCGCCTGTGCATTAGATGTTAAATTCTCATCTATTACAATTCTTAGATATTTGGTTGTCTCTATTTCCGTTATACAGCTTCCGTCTATTGTGATGTTGCATGTATTTTGCATTATCCTTTTACGGGGGTCGGGGATCAGCATAAAGTTTGTTTTCCTCAAATTCAGTCTCAGCGCATTTTTTTCTAACCATCTCGATACATCGTTTAAATCATAATTTATTTTATATTGTATCTCTTCAGTATCGTCGGAACTTATGTAGATTATCATGTCGTCAGCAAACATGTTACATGAACAGTACTTAAGGTTGTTTTTAATGTCATTTATATATATTATGAACAAGAGTGGTCCCCGGACTGACCCCTGCGGCACTCCTTGTTTCACTATTTCCTCTTCCGATAACGCTTGTATATAATGTACTTTCTGTTTTCTATTCGTCAAATAAGATTGCATCCATTTAAGTACTGTTCCTTCTATTCCGTAGTCATATAGTTTTCTTATGGGTCTATTTACCGCCTCAAACGCGCGCTTAAAATCTATGTAAATTACTCCTATCATTTTACTTTTCCTCATGCACTCTTTCCATTCGATAATCGTTTTCTGTATTACCGTTTCACATGATAGGCCTGTCCGAAATCCTGATTGTTCTTCTATTATAACGTTATTATTTTCCAGGAAGTATGATAACTGGTCTTAAACAACTTTTTCAATGATTTTTTCATATATTGGTAAAATATTAATAGGTCGGTATTCTTCTGCTTTTGCCACTTTTGCTCCCTGCCACTTTCCGTATTGGAATTATAGTCGAGGTTTTCCAATTTTCCGGAAAAACTCCCTCTTCTAGAGATTTGTTCATAAGTGTCACTAATGGTTTCTTTGAGGTTTTTCACGTTAACTTCATGATTTCTGTTGTTATTCCCTCCTCCGTTCCTTTTTTGTTTTTAAGGTTTAAGACGATTTTTTCAAGTTCTTTATAGTCTACTTTTTTAAACTCTCTAAATTTAGCTTCGTTATTGTTTGTTATACTGTCAATATTATATTCCATTATACTTCTCCTATTTCATTTATAATGTCTTCAATATTTTCGATGAAAAAATCATTGCATTTTTTTGCCATTTTCGCTGCGTCATTAAGCCTATTACCCTCGAGCATAATGTCTCCCGCTGTATTTCTCGGTTTTTTGTACCTATGATTTCTTTCATAGCTTTCCACATCTTCTTCGAATCCGCTTTATACTTATCAATATTGTCTTCATAGTACTGTTTTTTGCTTTTTCTTATTTCTTGTACAACATTGTTTCTATTGATTCTATATAAATTCCAGTCTTCAGTACTATTTGTTTGTACTGCTTTTTGATACGCGCTATCCCTATTTTTATTTATATTTCTAACGGTTTCAGTTATCCATGGCTTGTCTTTACATTTTCCTCTCACTTTTTTTTTGTTATTGGAGCTATTTCATTTATTGTATTTTTAAATCCCTCAATATATTTATCCGCATATTCATTCGTACCATCATTATTATTCAATATTATCTCTTCTAGTTTTCTCTTATACTCTATCGCAAAAATTTCGCCCGTTATTTATTTGTAGTTTCGAGTCAATATTTAATTTTCCATATCATTATTATCATAATCAAATATATCAATTGTTACTATTTCGTGGTCTGTACTTTTCGGGCTCAGCATTACATCAGTTTCTATATAAAAATTGGAGAATATAAGGTGAATGGTAGTTTTCGAATTTGCTGTAATTCTAGTTGGTTTTTTTTACAACCAGAAAATTTTGCAAATTTAGCCTATTGAAAATAGGCTAAATTTGCATAGCGACTAGTATCACAGAAGCGCTAGAAATAGAAGTCGACCATCGGGCCAAGGATACTGCGCAGCCCGGAATCGATATCTTGTGACGATTTATTGACATAGAGGTACTTGGTAACTTTGAACAAGATCGTCCGATAACTGACTGCACGTGGATAATCCTCAACGGAAAACATTGAAGGTATCGAGTGATAAAAATTCAACCTACCCGAACGTCTAAAAACATCGATATATGAATGCACTAAGTACACAAAAAGCAGCGATCGTCCATACTACGAGAAAAGTACGCGATGCAGGTAAAATGTCAACGTTGTAACTAACGTCGTTTATGTATAGAAGACAGTAGCATCGCATCGCATGGGGCAGTACGTACGCAAACGAGCTTTCCCCTTGTAACATGCAACAGACGAACATTTTTTATTGACTTCGATGTTCCATATATGCTCATCCGCTTAACATTCGTCAGTACGCTCTCAGCCGATTCAGTGATCGCACTTCAGAGTTCTACCGAGTCTCGACAGCTGGTCTATCTTGGACGTGCATCGCTTGTACGATAAGTGTACGAACATTTGGAAACGTCCGTGTATACGGCATAGCTGGGTGCTCAAACTCGTTCAGCCCAGAAAAACGTATTGCAAAAAAAGTACGTAGTCAGTATAGCCTGGAAATTTCGAGTTTAATTTTTTTTCGGAATTGCCATCAGTTTTGTCCATTCTACCGACTGGGTGGACAACGTGACTAGATACATCGCCGAAGAATCGGGGGCTCGTCAAGTAGTGCTTGTAACTAAACTTGCGGAAGACGAACACATTGCAAGTGCGATAATTGATGAGGTATTTACCAAATTGATGAAAAAGATTCCCGTTCTGAGGATAAACATAACCGAAGAACGCAACGATACAAACGGTACAGCGGGTGGTAATACCTCGTGGGATCCTTCCCCGATCGCCACTTCTGCGACTATCTACCTTCTTGTACACATGTCTCACGAAACTTCGCCAGCCCTATCATCAAGAGGCTTCATCGATGCCGTAGCGGAGATTGGATCATTCGACTACCGTCCGAAATATTTGGTTTTATTCGTAGCTCGAGTATTGAGCGACGATCTCAAGGATCTCTTGCAATACGCTTGGACCCAGAAATTGCTCGACTTCACTATTCTCGAATGGATCGAGCCGGAATTGTCAAGGACTTTGAAACCGCAGAAGAACGCAGTGGGCCTACCGATTGTCCATCGACTCAATCCCTTTAAGAACGAGTATACAAGATGTGACTGGGCTTCGAATACGGATGGCTTATTTCCCGATAAAACTAATAACATGTGGCATTACCCTTTAAGAATAAAGGCGATTCATAATGTACCATTTAGCGTCGCCGAATTTAACGAACTCAAGGAGCCTGTCTATGTTGGTGGTGCCAACATTCTGCTGATCGAATATATTGCTAAAAGATTGAATGCATCTGTAAAGTATATTCCACCTGATTTGACAACGTTTGGAAGTAAAAACCTCGCCGATATGGAACGTTTCATTTACCGTGATGGAGAGATTGGACAAATGGATATTAGTTCTCAACTATCTCCACGTCCAAGTACATATAGGTACAGTCATTTGCGGACTGTCCCAATACGTATCGATGTATTTTGCGCAATCGTACCTATCCTACCGCAAATGGGAAAACTTGATACCACACACTTCTATCAGGCCGTTTTCGTGAGTTTGCTCATCGTCACGATTTTCCTCATTGCAGTAAAGTTACTGCGCTTCTCAGTTTCCGTGTGGCGACCTTTCAACATAGTGCGTGCACTATTCGGCCGAGCGTATTTTGTTCGCTTGCTTGCTCGCTATTTCGGCAATGTGCTCATCCAACATTTACACCGCTATCACCAACATCACTTTGCTAACTACCGGTGAAGTGGAGTTCGAGTCTTTCGATGATCTTAACAAGTCGTCATTGACACCACTGATAAGTCTGTTTGAAGCCGAAAAAATGCTCTCCGACTCTGAGGATGTCGTGAGGAGTTTGATGAAGAAAAGTGAAACGACGGTAGAAAGTATGATGATTTGTGCACAGCGTGCTGCCCAACAAAAAAATATCACTTGTTTAATGGAAAAATCGAAGGCCGAGGTAGCCGTGATGAAAAGCAGAGTAAATGGACGCGTCACGATAAAAATTGCAAAACTTTCATTCTGGACAGACGGCGTCGGATTTCGATTGGGCAAACGATCACCCTATCGGTCTGCCATCGATAGTCTCATAAATCGAATGCATGCTGTTGGATTGATTGCAAAGTTGTATGGAGACGCAAAATATGAACTCATTGATCGTGACGACAACGAAGACGACAGTGAGGTTGAGGAAAAAGAAAATATGATCGCACTTCGTCGACACTTAGTGACAATTGTGGTTGCCGGTTACGCAATATCGCTATTGACGTTCGTGGCCGAAATCCTCATCCATCGTCTATCAAAATCGATAAAAAACGTAGGAAGAAGGTCGAAAAAACGTCCAGTTGTGCTCTTTCCATATACCGAATAGACAACAACAAGAAGCAAGAAAACAGAATACGTAGTAACACGATAGATTGCTGAATCTGATATTGTAGAATCATTGTGTGTTGTATTTAATAAAGGAATATGGTGAAAATCTATATGTTGAAAAAGAAAATAGTCAAAAACGTTTAAGGGTGACTACCAGTCTCGGGTCCGGGAAAAAGGTCGATGCCGACAAATTTTATGGATACCCAGTTGAAAGCATGAAAATTCCGTTTAACGGCCTTTATTCTACACTTCTTCAAGTATCTGGACAATTGTTTTCCCGAGATCTTGTACCAAAATGGCGGCGCTGATGCTGGATGAAGCGAGTCACCTTTGTGTCATACTGTTATGCGGCCGGCAAGAGTTCTCCTCCATTTTTTTACCTAGAACGAAAATTCAAAATGATTTGAGTTTTAGATAAGATTTGCCTTCCTTATCCTATTACGGCCATGGTATCTAATTCCATACCATTTTTAGTCTCCACGTTTAGCGAATTCGATGTTTTCATTTTTGTTAGTAACGCTTACGTTCTGCTCCCTCAATTCAATGCTCGGAAATTAAATGCTTCTTTGAAATATATTCTGTTTAAACCTCTGAAAGAAAATAATTACCACATCCACGATTCTCATATACATTATTGTGCTATTGCAGAAAAGGCTTAATTCATTATCAGTATGTGTATCAATACAAAATCATTCATAATTTTAAAAAGTAACAACCTCAATGCTAATTGGTTACATCGGTGAATAATTTTCTTTGTTTTTCAAATAGTTACGATTTCCACTCTCCTATTTTCGGAATTATAGCGATTATGTTGCAAAAAACGTGTCAGGATTGTTGTTATCGATGAATTAGTTCTTTTATTGCTTCTTTTCAATTTTGACTTTTTTCGGATTAATCGGAGTATTGCGGTCACTTTCACTTTGTGGTCTGGCGATACCTAAATTGTTCGTTCATATGCTATCGGAGTTTATATTGAATATTTCTATTTTGCGGCATTTAGTCAAAATTTGCAATAAACATCCTTTTCTGGACTTTTTTAAAATGTACATTTGCAATGTTACGTAAAAATTTTTAGTACAGTTCGATTGTGCACCTACAAGTTATTTGAATAAATTTCGTAATGCCTGACAATAATTTACTTACTGCCATGGAAACCATTTTTAGATTAGAAATGTATGTATTTTGGTATTTTTTGCTATATATATATATACAAAGTGTGTTCATAAAGTAAAGCAAGTGTAGTCGTAAAAAAAAATTTATTCAAGATATAGTTACAAATGTTTCTTCGAGGTACTCCCCTCGTGGATCTATACATTTTTTCCAGCGATTTTCCCAGGCACATTACGCGCCCTGGAAGGCCTCGATGGGAACCTCGTCCAGAGCGGTCGTCGCGGCGGCATGGATCACCTGAGTGCTGTCAAAACGGTGTCCTTTGAGGGCATTCTTAATCCTCGGAAACAAAAAGAAGTCTGCCGGAGCTAAGTCGGGCCTGTAAGGTGTCTGGGGAAGCGTTGCCAAGTTGTGCTTCACCAGGAACTCATGGATGCACAGAGCGGTGTGGCTGGGAGCATTGTCATGATGGAGCAGCCACGTAGCGGCGATCTCCTTTCGCACGCGAAGGTCCCTTTTTCGATCTTTCGAGAGCTTCCACGTAGAAGGCATTGTTGACGCTCTGTCCTGGAGGTACAAACTCCATTTGTACCACACCCTTAGGGTAGAAAAAGACAACCAGCAATGTATTCATTTCTGACGTGCATATTCTTACCTTCTTTTGTTTGGGGGGTGTCGAGGCGTGTCATTCGGCACTCTGGTGCTTTGTCTCCGGGTCATTCTCAAATGCCCATGCTACTTCCCCGGTACTAACATTGTCTAAAAAAATCAGGCTCAATGTGGACACGTTCTTAAAGTTTATTCGCGATCGTGCCGCGATTGGCCTTTTGCTCGTCTGTCAACACTTTGGGGACCAGCTTGGCATACACCTTTCGCAGGTTGTTTATCATGATGGTGTGCACAGTGGTTATTTGAAGATTCAGTGTTTATACAATCATCCTAACACTCATTCGACGGTCAAAGTTCAACAAATCACGCACACGCGTCACATTTTCGTCGGTGTGGCTGGTTGATGGACGTCCAGAACGGGGGTCGTCGGTCACCTCTTCCCGGCCCTCCTTAAATATCTTCAACCACCTCGAAACTTGCGAAGACGATGGAGCAGAGTCCCCGCACACTTGCTGGATCAATTGATTGGCATCGGTATAACTTTTGTTGAATTTGGCGCAGAACTTCATCGCGTACCGTTGTTCGATCGTTTGCTCCATCACGCGTCGTGACACGGTCTTTGAGACGGGTTTCACAAAATCAACGATAATTACGCAACCACTGTTCGGAGCAGACTGACCTTGGGGACGTTGTGAAGCCAAGCGCCCCCCCCCCCCCTCCCCATCTAGCCCAAGCAGTCTGAACGCGCTGCGATGTACAGTTGCTTCAAAATAAAATCACTTGCATTATTTTGTAAATACACCTTGTATACGTATATATATATATATATATATACAGGGTGTGTCCATAACGGAATGCATATATACAGGGTGGATCAATAACTATTAGCACCTTGGATATTTTCGAAATTATAAGGTTCACATAAATATTTGCTGAAATGAAATTACACAGTACGAAAGGGGCCATCCGATAGCGATAATAGTTTTTTGCAGGTGGAGGTACTTCGGACATTTGAAGGTCAACTCCATTTTTTTAAATGCATCGGTATGTTTTTTTTTCTGTATCATGATAGAGGAGCTTAAAACGAGTTCAACGACCTATAACATAAGGTCATTGAAGGTCATAGAAAGTACAGAAAGGCGATAATACTTACAGTTTCGGTAGTAAATAAAATCGTCGCAACTCGACGAAAAATTTCGAAATCGTTGGATTGGACGCGGCGGTCCAATATCGTGGCCAGCTCCTTCCCAGACCTAACACCTTTAGACTTCTTTCTATGGGGAACATTGAAAGATAAAGTGTACAAGGAAGTACCAACTACACTTGACGACATGCAACAAAGAATTATTACAGCATGTGCATCAATAAGTTCTGACGCTGTAAAACTTGCAAGTCAATCAATCGAAAAAAGAATCCAATGTTGCATTGATACTGATGGTCGTCATTTTGAACACTTACTATAAACGTAGTAATTTTATTTACTACCGAAACTGTAAGTATTATCGCCTTTCTGTACTTTCTATGACCTTCAATGACCTTATGTTATAGGTCGTTGAACTCGTTTTAAGCTCCTTTTTCATGATACAGAAAAAAAACATACCCGATCCATTTAAAAAATGGATTTAACCTTCAAATGTCCGAAGTACCTCCACCTGCAAAAAAACTATTATCGCTATCGGATGGCCCCTTTCGTACTGTGCAATTTCATTTCAGCAAATATTTCTGTGAACCTTATAGTTTCGAAGATATCAAAGGTGCTAATAGTTATTGATCCACCCTGTATATATATATATAAAATATCAATCAATGTATATAGAGTGACCGGCAAAAATTTGGGACCACTAGTCGAAATTTCTTACCGCACTAAAAGTTAGATAGCGGACTCAAGAATAAAGATAATTGAATTTTTCAAGTGGCTTTTCAAAGAGGACAAGTTTACCTTTATTTTGCTTTTTTATAAAATTCTCTGCGATTTTTTTTCGCCCCGCACGCACTTTTGAACGTGGCCATTTTTCGGCTATTTTTTGGCCGTCGAAAATTAACTGCAAGTTTTGTGGAAATTTTTTTCGTCCTTTTTTTATATGGTAAACTTAGAAAGGATATCAAAACCTACATTTTTGTTTTTTTAGAAAGTATCGTACGATTTTTTTTCGCCTCAGTATTGCATTTTTAGCTAAAAAATACATGTTTTAGAAAAAAATGCGTCATCGAAGAACTATAGGGTTTCAGAGGAAATGTCAAGAAGGTAAAAAGTTGCATGGATTCACACTGGAGTGGCCAGAACCTTTTGTTTTATTTTGGACATTTTTTTTTACCCTTTTTGGCTGGAACTTTGATGAGTGGAGAGGCTCCACTTGGAAATTATGGAGTCTAGGACAATATATTAAGAAAGGAAATTTGTTTACATTTTCATTTTTAATTATCTACAATTTTTCTAGATTTTTTTTATTTTTGAAAACTAAAATGAATTTTTTTTAATTCTAAAAAAAATTGTAATTAATTAAAAATAAAAATGTGAACAAATTTCCTTTCTTAATATATTGTCCTAGACCCCATCATTCCCAAGTGGAGCCTCTCCACTCATCAACATTCCAACCAAAAATGGTATAAAAAAATCTCCAAAAATATTCGGAAAAAATTCTCGCCACTCCAGTGTAAACCTATGCAACTTTTTACCCTCTTGACATTTTTTCTGAAACCCTGTAGTTCTTCGATGACACCTTTTTTTCTAAAACATGTCGTTTTTAGCTAAAAATGCAATAATGGAGCGAAAAAAAATCGCACGAGACTTTCTAAAAAACAAAAATTTAGGTTTTGATATCCTTTTTAAGTTTACTATGGAAAAAATCGAAGAAAACATTTTTCCACAAACTTTGGAGTTAATTTTCGACGGCCAAAAAATAGCCGAAAAATGGCCACGTTCAAAAGTGCGTACCGGGGCGAAAAAAATCTTACAGAATTTTCTAAAAAAAGCAAAATAAAGATAAACTTGTCCTCTTTGAAACGCCACTTGGGAAATTCAATTATCTTTATTTTTGAGTCCGTTATCTAGCTTTTAGTGCGGTAAGAAATTTCGACTAGTGGTCCCAAATTTTTGCTGGTCACTGTATATGTAACGAATTTAGTACGTGAACTATATACCAATTAATGGACTTTTCGATAAACCGTTCCTGTTGGGCAATGAAAGAAGCAACTAAAATTTGCATACAGAAACCCATGCGTCCATATGGGTCCGATGCATTGTTTTTGCGCTGGGAGTAATCCTCTTGAAACTCTGGGAAGTCGTAAATCGTGACTCGCCCGTGGAAAAACCACGTTAGAGAGAGGCATATAGAGAAAGAGAGAGAGAGAGAGAGAGAGAGAGAGAGAGAGAGAGAGAGAGAGAGAGAGAGAGAGAGGGCGGGGGGAGGGGGGGGGGGGGGTAGAGAGAGTAGCAGCAAGCGGGAAAAAAAATGTGTAACAATAAACCAAAATAAATATACGAGTACGTATACGTTTATTCACGTTTCCCTAACATTCTTCTCTCTCTCTCTCTCTCTCTCTCTCTCTCTCTCTCTCTCTCTCACCCCATCCTTTGTTCCGGCTTCGGTTTTCCCGGATACATTACAGCAACAATAAGGACCCCGGATTCCGTATACCTGACCGATACTAATTTTCTCGATGTTGGCATAAATGCAATCTTTATACTCCTGTAGCAGCGCGAATCCCGGTGAAGGTCTTCAACCTTTTAATTTAGGTACCAGCTCATGCATTTGCCATGCGCACGTCTAGACAGAAGGACTTTACGCGGAGGTCGCTTTATAAACCGAAAAAGGTTCTATGTACTCTTTGTTCGCGCGATCCTCTGCTGGCCACGGAGACCCTTATATCGTAGCGGTCACATAATAAAAGTGGTAGCTTTTATTATGTGACTTTAATGAATTGAAATTATTGATAATCTCCAACCAGTTCTATCCTTTATGTATCACGATCCTATTGCTCGTAGTCTCTTTTGATGTTCCCTGTTTACAGTGTCTAGGAATATGGGGGAATTTTCATCGCGTAGTACGGAGCCAAACATTTATTTATAATAACGCGATCAGGTTTGGCGGTTTGCGCGAACTTGTAATAAAAAAAATACGTGTTTTTATTCTACAGCATAGTCTGGGTCCTTAACTTCAATTTGCTTCAAAGATTTTGTGAACATTTTTGTATGACGGCAACATTGCATCGCCGATTCTTCACTGATTGACTTGACATTTTTTTTAACCTTATACTTACATTTCAGATCGAAGTACGTAGGGAATTTTTAATATTTTGAAACCTTTTTCCGAAAAAATTATTTTCAGCGATTTTTCTGTACTGAAAACAGTTCGTTTTTTCAACATGCACCATTTTATCAAATCTTATCGAGAACTTAAATTATTTCGAATTTTCGGTCTTATATATTATAAGAGTTTTTTTTTCAAATATTATAAGTAAGGGAGAGTAGGGCACAATGTGTCATGGGGCACAGTGAACCATATGCGGTTTCTCGAAGGTTTGTAGCTCGTAAATTCCGAAATTTTGTCTGTTGGACTGCGATTTATATTAGGTTTTGGCAAGCCTAAAAGAAAGTCGATAGCAGCTCACAATGGATTATCGAAAATTAAAAAATTGTATTGAGGCTTGGAAAAAAAATATTTCGCTCACCGGGAAAACGTAAAATATAACGACACTTTCTGTAGCGGCTCCGGTTTTCTGTCCTAATCAATAGTTTTATTATTTATGATGCACTCAGTGACTTGTATTTTTTCATTCGTATTTTAATTAATAATTATTTTCATCAATAATCAAATATTTTACTAGTGGGGTACAATGTGTCACCGAGTGGTGAGGCAAAATGAGTCGATTCCCAATGCGGAAACAAAGAAGTGATGACGCTCCGAAGAAGCGCAATGTGTCACGGACAACTGTCAACCATATGCGATTTCTCGGCGTTTTGAAGCTTGTAAATTTCGAAATTTTTTGTGTTGGTCCGTGATTTATATCAAGTTTCGGTTGACCTAAAAGAAAGTCAATAGCAGCTCACGAAAAATTATTAAAAGTACAAAATTAATTTGAGCCTCGAAAAAAAAATATTGCTTGCCGGGAAAACGTCAAATATGGTGGGGCAATTGTGTGGAGCACAATGTGTCATCGAGTTGTTAAGCACAATCAGTCAACTTTCAATGTTATTAGCAAATAATAGGGGTTGTGAAATTATCAGTATGTATGAAAATCTGTTATCTATGTTACGAAAATATAAGAATTTCAACCGGTTCATTGTACCCTACGTTTTGCAGCACTTGACACACTGTACCCACCTATCTGAAACATTGTCAGATGTGACACATCGTTAGATGTGTCAAGGGCTCATTGTGCCCTTGGGGCACAATGAGCCAATCAGCAATGTTTTTTCGAACCCGTTATTTTAGGATTTTTAATCTTTTTGCAAAAAAATATGGTAGCTTTATTGTACGCCCAAAGGTCTATAAAATCGGTTGTGACCTTTTTTTCTAATCAGACTACTTTGGTAAGCGTAAAAATTCGATAGAAAAAAGTGACACACTGTGCCCCACCTTCGCCTATAGATATGCGTTTTCGAACGGAATTCCAGGTTTTTCATAACGCCCGGATGTCCGTATTTACACGGTTTCGCGTCCACCGCTGGCAATCGATCAGTCGCCATCCGATCGGAATGGATCTAGTTTTATTTGAGAGCTAAGGAAATTTTGGACAAACTACTTCTCTAAATTTTGTATATCAGTTCATCTTTGGCAAAAATCCGGAAAATTAGTTTCGTTTTGCTTCAATTGTCCATGTTGGTATGTGTTTGTGTTTATATATCTATAAACTCGTATTTGCGTGATGTGCGTCATGTATTCCCGAAATGCACCCTTAAACCGGAAAGACTTTCGTACCCCGCCACGAACGCTCGGAACTACCGAGATTGGTGAGCATCGAGCTGCAGTACGATCGAAGAGCCAATCAAAGACAGGATGACCGACCCGAAGATCGATTCACAGGGCTCGTCCCCTGTGCGATTGGTCGCGCAAGGGGCGACAACCCCTCTGCCCGTCTGCCAGACCCTCCCGGAACAGGTCGACGAGGAGAGGGCGGCTTTTCAGCTTTTGATATAAATGGCACCTGTATCCACAGTTCAAGCAGCATTCTCGTCTGGAATTTTTCTACGCGCGGAGTAAATTCGAATTATTAATCGTTCGTACTGCAAATAGCTAAGTTGTACTCGGACGCAGAAGCCCTAAGGGGAGAAAATTCGACGACTCTTAACATTCGGGAAACCAGAACGGAAGAGAAAGAGAGAGATAAACGTTCTTAAAGACCGAGACGAAGCGGAGAGGAAAACTTTAATTTTTGGTGGTAAGTACAGAAAACATTAAGAATAATGCGACTGGCAATAATGAGAATACTAAATTCATTATTTAGAAAATATTAGTAAAGAATTGTCAAAGAAAATACTTTACTTTTATCATTATTTTTTTCTATAAGGTTATTTATTTATTTAGGTTAATAAGGATAAATAATACGTAGAACTTTTTCGAAAAAGAGTATAAAATTGCCTTTTTTGTCGCTTAAGGGGGGCACTTCCTATAGAACGCCACATCTTAGACGATTTTCATGATGTTTTTTAGGGTAAGGAATATATATCTCTTTTTAGGGTCACAGTTACTTTTTATTACATAATTCTAGTTTTAAAAACGATTTTTGTTGCTTGAAAGAAGTGAAAAATGGCGGAGATATCACCAGTCGCCGTGAAGCTGTCCGGTAGGGAGGCCGAAAGCGGTGTACACTTCAGCACTTTGTATAAATATTAGAGACCGTCTGCGCAAAAAATTGATTAATATATACATGTTGTCACTTGATGAACTAATACCATTGGAGAAGTAATGATAATTGGCTAAAGGGGAGGCCTTAGAACAAAAAAGTTGATGTTTTCGGAAATATTCAAACATTGGCCCAGCCAAAAACATGTTTATTTTGATAATTTTTAGTCGGTCTTAATTTCGTCAATTGGACACAAGTATCATAAAAACGTGTGCCAAATATGAGCTTGATCGGTCAAATAGTTTTTGAGTAATCGTGTACACCGACTTTCAACTCATTGAAAAAAAAAGTTTCGAGATAATCGCGTTTAAAGTTTTGGCAAGGTAAAAACGTATGATTATGTGACTTACTGACTAGTCAGCTATTCCAGCAACATACAATAGTCCTTCAGCTTCCTCGTAATACTTATTTTGCCCATCTAACAGCTATTATTGAATAGACGACTCATCCACCTCTCCACATAGTGCCTATACCTGCGCGCAGGGCTCCAAATGGAGCAGAGATGGGTCACGCTCGAAGGCTCTCGGGACGTCATTTTTGAGAATTGACCAAAATCACTAACTGCATCGTATTCTACAAGTTTCAAACCATAAATTCAGGCAATTAAAAAGAATGTATTCTTGGAAGCCTCTAAATGGAGTGCCCCCCTCATCCTTCGAATCTCCTTTCGTGCCAAATCTCCGTACCGCTGAGCATTTAATCCCAATAGCGAATCATAAAAAATCACACTCTCAATAAAGTGTCCCAATTGAAGAAAGTATATTGAGAAAGTCAATCATCGATTGTTGGAACGACAAATAAAATTCTGTATTTGCAAGCGATAATAACAATGTCTTGGCATTTTACAGAAGTCCGGAAAAGTCGCATTACCGAAATGGATATGACGCATCGATGCACGACAGTGGATCCTGCAAGGCGTGTCATCACTGTGAAGTATCCGGACCATTTGCCGAGCGAACCACACTTCCTGACTTACCATTGGTGCGAGTGCGGTCAAGAGGTGAGGGTCGAGGCAGTGACGGTGGAGAGCTACCTAGAACGAGGCTATCATGTTCTTCGTCAACTGCAAGAAGTCAACTATCACGCGAGTCAAGCATTGGCCAATTATTTGGGCCAAAATTATCAGTATCCGCCACCGGGCAATCCGGCCTATGAGGACGTTGATCCCGAGAACGACGAGGACGTGACCATCGGGCATTATCATCGTGATCAGATGAACCAAGATTATCATCACCGCGCCGAATGGTTGTCGCACAACAATCCAAACAGGCGAGCGAACCTCTTAGGTCCGGTTTTGGATAATTTACTCGTGGATCGGGAGTATGATTCCGAGGATGACCAGGATGATGAAGATGCGATGGATTATCAACGGGATCAGATGAACTATGATGGTCATCTTCGTGCTCACCGGTCGCCGTACAACGATGAACCCCGGCGACCAAATCTCTTGGGTCCGGTCATACAAAATTGGCTCGTAAATCCGGAGTACGATTCCGAGGTCGAGCCGATCGAGAATCAGGCCGAGTACAATCGTACGGCCGTTTCCAGGGAATATTGGCCGAACGATTATTCCAACGACGACGATGACAGCGATGAACCTGAGCGTTAACTTTGCGAACTCAACAATTCCGACAATTCCCAAACAGAAATCGACACGAGATGCACTGTACATATAATTATAGACGAGCACTCCGTCGTAAAATTTTCGTTAATATTCCACGTGTTTTACCGTTCTTTTTTTATGAAGGTTGTACAAATTGTTACGTTTAATATATGTATATATTTGTATGGATTTGTATAAATGTACAAAAGTGAAAAATCTATGTCTTTACCAATTCTGTGACTGAATTTTTTTTTTTCCCCACTTCGATATTGCATTCACTGCGGTAATCGCGATTCCATCGTTATCCATCTCATCATATATATATACCATCCTGTATATATATACATATACAGTACTGGATAAAAAAAGTACGCACTAGTCGAAATTTCTTACCGCACTAAAATTTACATAGCGGACTAAAAAATAAAGGTAATTGAATTTCCCAATTGGCGTTTTAAACAGGACAAGTTTACCTTTACTTTGCTTTTTTAGAAAATTCTCTACGATTTTTGTTCGCCTCGGTGCGCACTTTTGAACGTGGCCATTTTTCGGCTATTTTTTGGCCGTTGAAAATTAACTACAAAGTTTGTGGAAAATTTTTTCCTCGGTTTTTTCCATGGTAACCTTAAGAAGAATATCAAAACCGACATTTTTATTTTTTAGAAAGTCTCGTATGATTTTTTTTCGCCCTAGTATTGTATTTTTAGCTAAAAGTGACATGTTTCAGAAAAAAGGGCGTCATCGAAGAACTATAGGGTTTCCGGGGAAATGTCAAAAGGGTAAAAAGTTGCATGGGTTTACACTGGAGTGGCTGGAATTTTTTCCAAATTTTTCTTGAACATTTTTTTTTTACCATTTTTGGTTGGAACTTTGATGAGTGGAGAGGCTCCACTTGGGAATGATGGGGTCTAGGACAATTAAGAAAGGAAATTTGTTTACATTTTCATTTTTAATTAACTACAATTTTTCTGAATGTTTTTTTATTTTTGAAAATAAAAATAAAAAAATGAAAATGAAAAAAATTCTAAAAAATGGTTGTTATTTAATAATGCATATGTAAAGAAATTTCCTTTCTCAATACATTGTCCTAGACCCCATAATCCCCAAGTGGAGCCTCTCCACTCATCAAAGTTCCAACCAAAAATATCAAAAAAAAATCTGAAACATTCTAGCCACTCCAGTGTGAACCCATGCAACTTTTGACCCTCTTGACATTTCCTCTGAAACCCTATAGTTCTTCGATGACGCCTTTTTTTCTGAAACATGTCTTTTTTAGCTAAGAATGCAATACTGGGGCGAAAAAAAATCGTGCGTGACTTTCTAAAAAACAAAAATGTAGGTTTTGATATCCTATTTAAGTTTACCATGGAAAAAACCGAGGAAAACATTTTCTACAAACTTTGCAGTTAATTTTCGACGGCCAAAAAATATCCGAAAAATAGCCACATTCAAAAGTGCTTACCGGCGCGAAAAAAAATCGTAGAGAATTTTCTAAAAAAGCAAAATAAAGGTAAACTTGTCCTATTTTAAATCGCCACTTGGGAAATTCAATTACCTTTATTTTTTGAGTCCGCTATGTAAATTTTAGTGCGGTAAGAAATTTTGACTAGTGCGTACTTTTTTTTGTCCAATACTGTATATAGGATGGCCCAAAAAGTGACGTCCAAAAGAAAACTCTAGATGCCTCGTATCAGGTAGGTTTCAGATAGGTATAAATACCTATCTGAAAATATTTTCTACGATCTTTTTTAGTTTTCGAGAAAAAAGTATTTTACTATATTTTTTGAGTTTTACTATAGCATAGGTATTCATTTTTTTCTCTTTTGTGTATGTAGTTTCCTGCTAGGCGTTTTTAAAAGCATTTGGAAGTCATTTACACTAGTATAAATATATTTTTTTAACATCTGAACTTTAGTCACTGATCCTATTGTAATCGATTTTGATTTTATCATTTACTGATATAATTTATACAAATAAAAAACAATGCGAGTTGGCGCAATCTGAAACTGCTTCAAGTGTCGGCTATCAAATGTAAAAGCTAAGTCGACATCATACATATATAAATAAATAAATACTGCCGCATTAACCGCCAGCGTGTTAGTGAGCTGGGCGAGAGAGACCGAGCTATATAGAATCGCCACGGCAGGGGCTGGACATTTGTTCATTCTACATCACGCCGCGTGACGTCACATGGTCTATAAGAGAGATACTCACTATGACGCATATAAAAATGCTAATGTAACATATATCTTATAATAACATCATCGGTACGTTTACATCTAGTAATTCCTTCTTCAGCTTTCCATAACTGCTAGGGAGCCTTATAATTTTGTTCGCGTCTGCTCGCAATCTCTTTGACGGAAATCGAGTTTGGGAATGAATTAGTTTTTCCCATAATATATATATATATATATATATATATATATATATATATATATATATATATATATATATATATATATATATATATACATATATATAAAGATTTTCGGGTCAATGGTCATTAACAAAGTTGCGTGCAGATTTCCACGAAATATCAATTTACCCTGCACTTGGCACGTTGGGAGAACAGCAGGTAACCGGATGGGCCTAAACATGTCTGCATACGCTTATACTCACAGGCACACATATTTATAAATATGCGTAAATTTATCAATATGTATGTATAGCTGCGATTGATCTTAATCGAAAGATGGGCGTCAATACGGAATCTAAATGCGCCAGTACCACGGTCTTACATAAAGGTCTGGAAACTCCCATGGTAGGGGTAGGTCGCGTTTTGTAGACATTTTTAAATATTAGAGTGACCGCTTTATTGCGGGTTGCGGGGGGTTACGGGGGGATCTTTGTCTCAGTCCTACCTGCAGACTTTCGCCACGGTGCCATCTCCGTACTTGTACATACCTATTTATTATAATGGCGAATTTATAGCACGTAGCAATAGGTGTTCCGGAATGAATATACTAGGAAAAATATGTCATGAAGCGCAATGGCAACTATAAACTTCAAAATCTAAGAGAGCCCGACAAACATAAACGATTTAAAACGATTATTGGTGAGTTCGTTTTATGTCCGCTTCGTAGTCCCGATATTGCGAGTATAAATGCCTTTTTTTATAAATTCTTTCACGAAGCTTGGGAATGGGGTAATATAATCCTGAATACTTTGAATAAAAACTAGCTGTTTTACATCTCTTTTATTTTATTGAGATTTCTCGGGTATGCCAGACTTTTAATTCAAGGTAAGTGCAAACAAAAAGAAAACTCATTTTAGTACATATTTAAGGTATTGATGGATATTAAAAAATCGCCAAAATTCTTGAAAATTTGAGGAATGAAAGTTCTTGATAGAATAATAATTAATGAATTATTTTAAAATTGTTCACTGAACATTTTAGTAGTTATAAACATATGAATTTAACACAGACGCTTATGGGAAAACAACTTCTGCAGACGTTAATGGTTGCAAAACAAATGGAACTAAATCGCCGTAAATTCCGAAAATATATCTTTTCGGATATATTTTCGGAAATATATCCAAAATATGGGAGTACAAATTGATTGGGTCCGTTTTTTTGTGGTAAAAAATCCATTTATTTCAAAATAAAACGTATGAATAGATTAATCAAAGTATTGTCCATCGCTGGCTACTACTTTTTCCCACCTCTCAGGCAATTTTCGAATTCCATCTCGAAAAATAGTCCCGTCTTTTGAGACGATCCAAGTTTTGAGCCAATTTTCGATTTCTGCGAAAGAAGTGAACCGGTGACCTGCTAAATCCTGCTGCTCCGTCGGAACAACCAGTAATCAGAAGGAGCAATGTACGGCGGGTGCGGTAAAATATCCTTTCTGAGCGTTTCCAAATATTTTTTTACGACTTTTGCGACATGAGGCCGAGCGTTGTCATGCAGAATAATAATTTTGTCATGTCTTTGCTCGTATTCCGGCCGTTTTTCTCGTAATGCACGGCTCAAACGAATCAATTGTCTATTGTCTATACCGATCGCCCGTAATGGAATCGCCAGGTTGCAGCAGCTCATAGTACACAACACCTCCAGGGCGAGCCTTCAGGGTGAGGCTTGTCTTCAACGCTGAAATCACCGTTCTTAAAGCGTCGAAACCGTCCCTTACATGATTTATCAGTTGGAGCATCATCATCATGAACTTCAACAAGCATTCGATGCCTTTCACCTGCACTTTTCTTCCAATTAAAGCAGAAAAGTAAAACTTCCCGCAAATGCTGCTTAGTTAACACAAAATTTGACATATTCAACACAGTAAAAAACAAGTTTTTTAATGGATCTCAAAGCGATATAAACTGAATGTTATTAACAGATGTCTAACCTCTCTGAAACCACCGAAATCAGCTGTCACTATGAAACATTCATAACAGCCAGAGCCATCTCTTGGAAACGGACCGAATTTATTTGTACTCCCAATATAATAATTATATTTAATATGTTATATTATTTTAAGTTTAAAATAAATTGACTGAGCAATGGTCGGGAAATTTATTAAAGTAATGAGGAGTATTGCCTTTTTTAAGGGGTTACGTGGGTTTCAAAGCCAACAAAAGCATATGTTCGCTATTTTTTTTAAATATAATATATAAATTATTTTATTCAAAATGTTAAGTACATAAAAGAGCAACTTTTCAACAATATTAAAAAAAAAATTCACCCAAAAATTTTGGAAATTCAGCCGGTGGGACCTGGTTTCTGGAGACCCCTCAAAAAAAATGTCCTCTGGTGGTCAGGATAATTCATGATAGCTTTGACTGAAATTTAAAAACCAAATTTATACTGTTAGTAGATAAGCATAGCTCGTGATTGCATGAAGGATTTTGAAAAAATAAAAATTTGAATTTTTGGCAGAATTGTATGCAAAATAGTTCAATTTTTGGTACAATTTACACTACGTATAGCTTTGTAAAATTAGTTGTAATCGAAAAAAAACCTTCGTTCAATCACTAGCCAATGCTATTTTGAAGAAGTGTGCTAAATTTCAATAAGATCGGTGCATTCGTTTTTGAGAAATCGTGTCCACCGACTTCAAGAATAATGTTTTGAGAAAAATGCATATACCTGCTTCGCTCCCGGCCGGTCTTTCCCAACGGGGGGAATTCCCAAAGGCTCTTTCTCCTAGACTTTTACTCCGATTGACTAAAAACTTTGTGCCCCACGGGTGGGGTACAATGAACCAACCGCAATATCAACCATGCAAGCTTCTTTGACTCCCCTCCCGCCGCGATTCTATGTAGCTAAATAATTATTAATTTTTTATCGTCAAGTTCATAAATCGTTCCGCGTATGTTCTTGGCCTCTCCTTGCGACGTCTGTACGTGGCAATATACAGGGTGGAGCATTTAACGTGACCGCCCAAATATCTCCGTTGCCTTTAGAGTGTTCAGTTTTTTCCATTTTCACATTTTCACATTTACACTTTTTCACATTTTCACATTCTCACTTTTTCACACTTTCACGTTTTCATGTTTTCACATCTTCTCATTTTCACTTATTTACATTTTAGCATTTTCGCTTTTTCACATTTTAGCATTTTCACATTTTTCACACTTTAGCATTTTCGCATTTTTACATTTTCGCGTTTTCGCATTTCCGCATTTTCACGTTTTCATGTTTTCACATTTTCACTTTTGCACATTTTTACTTTTCCACATTTTCACTTTTTTACATTTTCACTTTTTCACATTTTAACTTTTTCGCTTTTTATATACATCACATTTATTCACCTAACCAGAAGACCACATACATACATCACATTGTCTCATTTTCGCGTTTTCACATTTTCACATTTTCACTTTTTCACATTTTCCCATTTTCACAGTTTCACTTTTTTACATTTTCACATTTTGACTTTTTCACTTTTTCACATATTCAGTTTTCACATTTTCAGTTTTCCACATTCTCACTTTTTCAGATTTGCAAATTTTAACATTTTCAGTTTTTCACATTCTCACTTTTTAGACTTGTAAATTTTCACTTTTTCAAATTTTCACTTTGAAAATAAAAATAATTTTTACCAAATACTACGAGAAAATACTCGTAGTATTTGGTAAAAAGTAATAATTAACGACAAATTACCTTAAAATGTATTCCTAGAATTATTTATTCCGAAAGTTTTTTGCGAATCGCAAATGATTGAAAATATTATTTGCGGAGCATGAAATCTTCGAACATTGTCGAAATGGACATTATTCTCAGTAAAGTTCTTGCATAGGGACACATTCAGATCCCTTGGTTCAACCGCGTGTCATAGGAGTCTCAACTAACTTCCTGTGATAGCCAAACATTCGGAAGTTGCAGCTGTGACGTCACACTAGCACTTCCTATAGCGCGGCGGCGCCTGATTTTATTCATTTGTTCCACTCATTAAATTCCGAGGTATCAACTTTAAATCGTATGATTGATAATTTTTTCCCCATGACGGGGGGCACAAATAAAGTTTTTCGGGAGTGTTCTGTGTTCGGAATTTAAAAAACTTCATTCTCCTGCACTCAAAATGGAATTTTCTTTTTTTTCCAGAATGCGCTTTTTTGTCCGGTAAATATTATTCATGACAAAAATGCGTTATATTTTTTTTTCAAAGAGGGCTTGAAGAACCATTAAAAATTATATTTTTTTCAGCCGTAAATTCCACCTTATAAAAGTCACCCTCTATAGTAATAGACGCGCGCTGTGGGCAAGTTATGAATCTTCACATTCGATTATCTCAGCAACTACTGGAGCTATCTTAATTTTTTTTTGTATTTGGGGTAACTGAACCAGTGAAAACTGATTCTTCACTCGGATTTCATTAATAATCAGTCGAAAAGCTGCTGTTGGAATTTCTTTGCTACATATCCTTATATTAAGGGGTTACGTGGGTTTCAAAATGTAAAAAAAAAACATTTTTTTACATTTTATTATCTAATAGTACAATATGTCTAGAATATTCTCCCAAAGTTTTAAGTCAATCGGAGTAAAAGTCTAAGGGAGAGAGAGCCTTTTGGAATTCTCCTCGTTGGGAAAGACCGGCCGGGAGCGACGCAGGTCTACGCATATTTATCAAAACACTATTTTTTAAGTCGGTGGACACGATTTCTTAAAAACTAATGCACCGATCTTATTGAAATTTTGCACACTTCTTCAAAATCGCATTGACTAGTGATTGAACGAAGGTTTTTTTTCGACTACAATCAGTTTTCCAAGGCTATAGGTAGTGTAAATTGTACAAAAAATTGAGCTTTTTTTGGCTACTACTCTGTCAAAAATTCAAATTTAAATAAATAAAAAAATCCTTCGTTCAATCACGAGCTATACTTATGTACTACCAGAAAAAAATTGGTTTTTTAATTTCAGATGAAGCTATCATGAGTAATCTTGACTACCAGGAGGACACTTTTTTTGATGGGTCTCCGGAAACCAGGTCCCACCGGCTGAACTTCCCAAATTTTTGGATGAATTTTTTTTTAAATATTGTTGAAATGTTGCTCTTTTATGTGCTTAACATTTTTAATAAATCAATTTCTATATTATATTTTTAAAAAAATAGAGAAAATATTCTTATTTTTGCTTCGAAACCCAGGAAACCCCTTAATATGATATTGATAAAATGCTGTGAAATTGGTGAAAAGTGCTTACAAATATGGCTGTAAATGCACGTGAAGGACAATAGCGATGACGTAGTGTATTCATGACCATATTTGTACAATAACTGTCTAATAAAAATAATTACTACGTCCTTCAATAAATAAGCTTCCTGACTGTTTATATTTCACCTATTTCACAGAATTTTATCAATATCATATTAATATAAGGATGTGTAGCAAAGAAAATCCAATAACAGCTTTTCCACTGATTATTAATGAAATCCGAGTGACGAATCAGTTTTCGCTGGTTCAGTTACCCCAAAATGAAAAAAAAGCTTCACGATAGCTGCAGTAGTTGTTGAGATTATTGAATGTGAAGATTCATAATTTGCGCGCAGCGCGCTTCTATTACTATATATACGCTTTCCCCGCGTCTGCCGTTCTACCGCCACTACACGACCGCTTTCACGCGCTCGTCCATTTTCAGTTATGTTTGCAAGTATTTCTTACCTGTTTCGCAGCATTTTAAGGCAAAATGAGAATATATGTTTTGTAGTACTATACTTGTACTTTCAAATACTGTTTGGAAAATTGAAATCGGTCCATCCATGACGCATCCAGGCACGCTGCAAGAAAGGTCATTATAAAATTCTAATTGCAATTGTGCAAAAACAAATTATCCGACACCGCCTAGGTTGTGCACACATAAAGTACCTATCAATCACGACTATCTCACAGAGAGCCTGCACTACAATTTGAAAAATGGGGGCATTATGAATTTTTGAAAAAAGAAAACGCTGATTTTTTTGGTTTTTTTCGGTTTTTCTCCGTTAATAATAATTCGATCGAGTCGTTCCAGTGCTAATTTTTTTGTTCGCATGTTTCTCTACAATTCGTCGTTTTAGAGCATCAAGATTGCTTCATTAGTTTTCATTTTACAAGCGAAAAACTAAAAAAAAAACACGATTTTTTGCTGTTAAATGTTTATAAAAAAATCAATAAATGATAGTTGCGAGTAGGAAACATACCAGAATATAATTACGGACTATCTTTCATGTTATGGCACAGTCAGTATTCTGCTAGTATTTTTGTCACGCAAAAATCTCTATTGCTTGTTCTAATCACGGTCTTACATACAGGTCTGGAAACTCTGCCAGAATTCGCATGGTGGGGGTAGGCCGCTTACGGACGAAAATATTCGTTGAGAATTGACACTACGCGGCGCTGAAATCTTGCCCCCAGTTGAACATAACCACCAAAAATAATTTTGTAAACAAAAGCGACTCATTAGTGGATTTCCTGTGCTATTGACTTATCGAAAGTGAAAAAATGCCGAGAATCTGTGTTGTGCCGGGGTGCAAAACTGGAAGCAGAATTGAATTATCGAAGCACTCGTTATTTCGCGTGTTGTAATAATAAAATGCGTCGTGGTATAAATGATTTCATCATTTTGTTATTTACCCATAGTTCGAAACCTTTACCAACGACCAAAAAACCGATAAAAAAAATAAAAACATTTATTTAAAAATTAATTAGAATTTTTATTTGAGAGAAAGAAAATAATGACATACGAAAACAATACAATGTGTATAAATAATTAATACATAACCAGAAACCTATGCAAATGCAAAAAAAAAGCCCACTTTTCGGGGATCGAACTCGGCTCCTTCAAAACGGTAGCTCAGCACCCTATCCGTGCGACTACGACTATCTTTACATGAATAAGATAGTTTTCTAATATTTAAGTTATAGCCACGCTTGGGGTTTAATTAGATTTGGCGGCTTGTTGGGTTGGTTCACCGCTCAATTTTATTCATTATAATTAGCTATATTGGTAGATATACCACCAATATATATGTATATACTGCAGAACCAATAATTGAAATGAGGTGTTACGGAGACAGGCAGATGCAGAGTATTGCGGCGATTAGCTCTGTCTTTTTTCAATACCTCCGTCTGCCCCCGTACCACACTTCGCCGCCAACTCTTTTAAGATAGCAGCGCTCCTAGCGGCCAGTGCATTAAAAAATTTTCGTCAGTAAGCGATCCCCCCCATCCGACGGAGTTTCCAGACCTGTATGTAAGACCGTGGTTCTAAAGGCCCCTCTACACTACTCGCGAAGTTAATCGAAGTTGGGCGAGGACGAGAGTGTAGAGAGGCACTTCGTGCTTCTTCGCCTCGCTTTGCTTCGCTTCGGGCGACTTCCGATCGGTGTCGGTATTTTGGGCCGAGTCAAAGGACCGAAATCGCGCCCGACTCGCCCAACTTCGATTAACTTCGCGAGTAGTGTAGAGGGGCCTTAATAGTCGTGTACAGAATCCCGCTAAGCACGGGCCAGAGTTGGCAGTAACTAGTTACTTCAGTATCGAATTCGATTAAAGATACGCCATACAAATGTATCGAGCAACAAGAATTCGATCGATACTTCGATACAAATGTATCAAGCAACAAGAATTTGATCGATACTTCGATACAAATGTATCGACCAACAAGAATTCGATCGATACATCGATAAAAAAGTAGTGATCTCCAACAATTGCTTGATACTTTTATATCGAGTAACGAAAAATCCTTTGATACTCGATACTTTTGTATCAAGTAACGAAAATTTTTACGATACTCGATACTTTTGTATGGAGTCACGAAAAGTTCTTCGGTATCAAGGTATCGAGTTTTTCGGTACAAACGTATCGAGTAACGAATACATTTTCGTTACTCGTTACCCAAATATCGAGTAACGAAAAGCTTTTCGTTATTCTATACTTGTGCCATTCCAAAGCCTCAAAATACGAAGCCATTCTGTTAACAGTTTTGAAATGGTTGAGGGTTGATACAGCACCCTTGTACTCGAGGGAAAGTAAAGAATTTCCGACTTTTGATTAATTATTCAAAATTTGTAAAAAAATATTTCAAAACGATGAAAAAACTCTTGAAAAATTTCTATGCATCCGGAAAACTTAACAATTACATTTCAAATAAAAAAAAATCAATTTTATAGAAATTTAAACGAATAACAATATTATAAAAGTATCGATTATCGAAGAACTTTTCGTTACTCGATATAAAAGTATCGACTAACGAAAAGTTTTTCGTCACTCGGTACTCAAGTATCGAGTTGTTACGTCCCAGTCTCACTTTTTTTTCTCGTTCTTCTCAGAACGCACAACCTATATGCGCACAAAACAGCATCTCCATTTATCGATCAACGAACTATAAATTATCAATCCTAAGCAAGCGTTGTCCAACATTTTCAGACGACCAAACGCAAAAAGCGTCGGCATCGCCTCTCCCTCATAAATACAGTCGATGACAAACGCAATACACTCGCACCTTAAAAGAAAAACCATACTCTCGCGACAGCCTAAACAAGAACCCAGAGATCAAGCTCCGCCACAATCCCTCTTTGTCCTACGACCTAAATCCACCCGACAAAGAAAACTCGTACACTGTGAAAAAATTCCACCAAAAATTACTGTGACTTCACAATAAACGAGGGACCCAATCGATGTTCGAAGAATTTTAAAAGACGATTCTCAAAAATTGCAAAACAAACTAAATAATTTATGAAGAATTCTTTGCAATAAGTGATGTGCAGCACTGTAATTTCCTTGGCTTATCAATTTCTACTCCGTAAATATATTAAAATGTGATATGACTTATTTGATATGTACGGTGTAAGCAGCGGCAATTACGATAGGTGCTCTCAATTTTACTGTGCTACTCAACACAAATCCGAAATGCTGATTGGTAACAAGTTTTTCTCGCCATCGTTTATTGCACCAATCAGAAAACAGTCTGAGTGGTCCGAGCGGTCCGAGCGTCCATTCGCATCTAACTGCGTTTAGCCTATTTTTTCGTTGCCGGCAAAAGTTTTTCTTTGGAGCGGATGTTTATATTATTCGATTATTAATAGTGAATATTGGTGAAATTAAACAGAAGACAGATTGGAAGGACTGTAAGTATTTTATGTATTGTATTTTCACTATTCGAATGACTTATAAATGTATGGTATTTTTATGGTTTGTGGAATAGGAATTATAACCTCAAAATGTAAGATGAACATTCAAGGGCCCTCGATGGAGGTTTGATTCGTTCTTTTTTGCTTCATTGTTTTTTCATTAATTCTTTATATTTTTGCATCTTGTGTTTCTTTGCTGAAAATCATAAATGAACTTGGATAATTTTCAATATATGTCGTTTTCATTCTTGATACAGTATCCTCGAAAATAATTACTGTAATTAGTCGTAATAATAGATTTTCATATACAAAAAGATGCTTTCTTTTTTCTATGCATTTTCAGCTTGCATCAAGTCGTCATGCTAGAATAATTTTGTAAATAATATTTTTCTGTGTGTATGAATTCACATCTCATGCTATTGATCAAATTTGTCATGGGTTTTGGTTGTTATTTTCCAGCTTTTTGTACGATGGTAAGAGATAGGTAGAGGATGAGACAATAATTACTAATCACTTTTTGTTACGAGAAAAGAAACAAACAAATGTGACCGATAAGGTATCAGATTTCAAATATAACTTCTACGTTTTTTATTATTTTTATTTTCTTGCATGTCATTGAGTTTTTCATTGTGCGGGAATCTTATAACATTTCGCATGTATACAAAAATAATGTATTGTTAAAATAATTATGTTCACAGGATGGTCGAGGCTACTTTACCGAACCTCGCATAACAAATAACGTAAGAAATTTAATTCTGGTTGATTATTTGCACAGCATGTTTTATAAATTTGTATACTGATTTTTTTTTCATGTATCAACAGCCAATCTATCGTCTCCTGACAAATCATCCGAGTGAGAACAAGATCATTAATTTTTACCAAAATCACCAACACCTTCAAAAAAACGAAAGGAACTTGTTGACGAGGATTATCATTCAAGATGCAACGAAAGAAGTCTTTAATGCAGTACAGCGAGTAGATGGAACCGCACGGCTGGAAGAGTTCCAAATCTCGAAAGACCAATTTATTCGTTGGTCTGAGCAAATTGAACAATTATTCGAAGACGAAAATCGTTTAACGTATTACACTCCGTTCAGATACGTCCACGGTGAAAAAATTAATGCGAGTGGAACTCTAGTTAACCACTACCATTATTCCAAAGTTGTTTGGAATGATTGTCACTCATGTAGTCAACGTTACAAACATCGGTACATTTAATGTAAAAAAATGGGTGTGAATTTTTAATTATAATTGTAAAAGATAATTATATTTTTAATAAAAATGTATTACAACTTGTGTTCGATTAAACCTGTTTGCTGTTTTTTTTTATATTATCAAAATCGATAAGAATATATCGACGCTTGTTACGAAAAGTAGCACGTTTACATGCTAATTAGCACGTAAACGTGCTACTTTTCGTAACAAGCGTCGATATATTCAGAAACGCATTCGAAATGGTTTCAATTTATTAGTGATTTTATGTGACACTAGATATCGGTTTATTGATAAGCAAGAAATTTAAAATTGATATTTTGGCGGCTCATATTTTACTGTGCTTAACACATTAATTCCCGATGTATATGCGAAACACTTCATGCGGCGCCATCTGTTAGTTTTTAACCCTACTTCGTTGAAAATTTAGTCGTCACATATAAATAATTTCTACGCAAGCGATTGGTCCCACCTTTTTCGTGCAGCATAGTAATTTTCATTGAAAACTCCTCTTAATTATTGTTGGATTTTTTTCGCAGTGTATACGAGTCAAATCACGTCATCCGCTCCTATAGAGAAACCTATACATCCCAAATCTATACGATAGGGACAGAACGACTGCACCAATCACAGCAGCGCTCTAATTAATAAATGAATAAAAATCTCTCTCCCACGTCACGCCAACCTATCACCGAAGTCTACCTAATTTCATATTACTCATTATCCAATCCCTAAGCTACGTACAATAAAACTGTATTCCCCCAAAAGCTTCTTCCCCCAAAAATTAAATCTTCCTAATTTTTCTTTTCACGAAGGAGTAGACACTCTGTTCTTGATCTCCGAATCGAATAGTCGACTTACAAAATTAAACCCTTTTGCTCTCCGTTTCCGTTGAACATTTATACGCGTATGTTTTTGGTACCGAGTTATAAGTTTGTAAGAATAAGAGGTTAATAAACTTAATAATCTGCATTAAGACCAAATCTACGCGTCTAAACCTTTTATTCAATCAACGATCAATCCTTCGGGCGAATCCATCTCTCAATCCAGAAACACGCACCTAAAAATCCTCTAAATCAAAATTGTTATTAAATTGTGGTTCGGAACTCACGTGGAAGCCAATCAAAGACTCACTGCGCGAATCTTAATTCAAATTTCGCGCTCTAACTCGGCAACTTCGCGAGTCCATTCTAAATCTCCCTCCGGGACGTAACAGACTATCGAATAAATTTAAGCTACTCGATACGAAAGTCGCGATCCCCAACAATAGCTTGATACTTTTGTATCGAGTAACGAAAAGTCTTTCGATACTCGATACATTTGTATCGAGCAAAAAGTAACACCCGATACAGATTTTGGACAACTCTGGCACGGGCTAATTCGCCACTAACGCCATCCGCCGGCGACGACAGTCACGATAAGCTTTGTTTTAACTGTCCGCAAGCGGTCACATTTTCGGGACTCCTTCCTTGATAAGTAAACTCTTGAATAGCCAAGTTTCTGAAGATAAATAAGCTTTTCACCAAACACCGGGAACGTTTTTGTTTCTGCCACGAAATCTGCCAACGCGACGAGAAAATGTTTATCAAGCCTTTCAAAGTAAAATCCAACAATCAATTGAAGGGAACCGAAAGGTCAGTATCAGTTATCAGATCAGGATTAGGTTAAGTCGTAACTTCCAATCTGTCATTCTGTCATTCGAACGAATATGACAGTTCTCTCTCGTTCTGTCTGTTGACACAGAAAGAAATTATGCGAAGAAATCACAGCTGCTTTTCCAACATTGAGCGACGACGAAGTCCAGAATCTTTTCCCAAAAAGGGAGGCGATAAGTACCATGAAAATAATGACACACAATGGACAAATTGGCAGGCTTTACTGCGTCGCAAAAATACCAATGTTTTTTCAGCTTGAACAAATATCATCCACCCCGCTTCCCACTATCTTTGCCCTCTGGCATCATCCAAATTTGTTGTTCAATTTTACAACCGTCCAAGCCGTCGTACCCAAACTATCCGGCGGCGCTCACTTGATGCTCCCGGGCGTCGTTCTGGACGGACCTCCGACTCTGTGGTCTTTTGGAAAATTGACAAAAGGCACACCGGTTTGCATTGACACTGAAGAAAACAAGGTTTTATAATTCTGATTGTTTGTGTGTTATTGATAGAATGTACCCATTTCAATCGATAGCTTTCTAAGTTGTGTTCCTTTCACTTACCGCATTAGTCTTAAGATCTGTTCTCCCGAATTATTAATACCAGTCGTTAATACATTAGCATTCGTACTTGCCATAAATTCAAAGGTGAATCGCGATGTCAACCCGGGGACGTCACAACCCAGTCCGATAGGCCTGCACATTACAATAATTCTTCCGTCGGTACATTGAGGAACGACTGTAGTAATTAAACATTAGTCCCTATCTAGGTTATCTGGAAGAGCACTTTAGTGTTGTTCAAGTGAGATACATGCATCAAAAGTTCAGAATCAGTCAGACTATTCAATAATTAATCCATTTCAAGGTATTCTTTTGTGGGGGTGGTTCTTTGTGGCTGTACAAGCAGGTCCCTTTTGAATCATTGGTAAATTACAGTGGCGCTTAGTGAAAATAAGTTATCATCAATTATTGTACCTAATGGTAAACTGGAATAAAAAATTTTGCATAAATTTTGTAGATTTAGACATTTTTACATTTCCACTGAAAAGTCGCAGTTACAAAAATTTTTTCACTGGTCACATTTCTCTGACTTTTATCATTCATACTTTCTTTCAACATTCGGTAAACCCCTGTTTTTCTTGTCGCTTCGGAATCTTCAGAATTGTTTACATGCGTAGAGCAGTTTATACCAGACGTCTAGAGTTATTTAGTACAGTAGAAGTGAAATACAGTATTTATCTGAAACGCTTTAGCATTTCAAAATCGCGATTGGTGCATAATTCGCAATGTATTTTAATAGTAGCACCTCTATTATGCTAATGTTTGGGTTTCCGATTGAAAATTTGATTGGTAGTGATGGAGGAATAAGCCAACTCAAACTCTCTTAGTTTTGGTTTCGAATTTTTATTTAACGCTAGTTTGTATCATTAAAGCTTTGACATTTTAGACTAGTAAATATAGATTGACTTTTAGATTGACAACATGACTTTGACATTTTAGACTAGTAAATAGTAGACATGTTCGTATTAATAGGAGATATGTAATCATAGTTGAGTACTGCAAATATTGTTTTATATTAGTCTTTTCTTTTCGTATCAAAGAACACCGATGAACGTATAACTGAGAGAAAACTGACCTTGGAACGGTTGCTGGTGAACAAAATTAATAACGTATAAGCATGACAAATGTAGGAATGAAACTTTATCACATTTTTCGTAAGCAGAATCTGCCAGGGCCAGATAAATTTGCCGTATGAGTGATAAAAACGTATAAGTGCAAAACGTATAAACGAGGTTTCACTTTATATAGGTTATTAGAAGTGTGGCCAGCGTGTCATCTCCATAATGTACTGTAGAAATTAGACGATTTGTAAGGTAGTAATTTTTTGTTAAAAGTTTCATAACTTGGCCTAAAATTTTTCCTGCATACCGGGATGTGTCCTTATTTTGTGATAGGCGAAAATCAGTTGTTCAATATTCGGGTTCGTGAAAGCTATACCTTAAACGCCTCGATCGGGTAGCGTTTTTTCAGTTCTAAAAAGGCCCGCTTTAAAAAGTGTACGGCTGTTATTTCCCAGAATTGAGCATTTTCTTAGCAAAAATTCTTTCAATGCAGGGTTCTACAAAAACTTTTGCGTCTTTTTTTAATCAATACTATAACTTTTGAACAAACAATGTTTTCGTGTCGTAATAATCTTGTTGTTTTTGAGAAGACTATCCCTTGTCGACTTTGCTACAAGAGTAAAAATCCGTATTCGTTTATAAGTTACAAACAAAACAAAATTGCCAATTTGTCAGACGTGCGACGTCCGAGGGTGTCAAAAATAGGTGTGACGACTCGGGGCTTAAAATCTCCAAGCGATTTATCTCGCAGTAGAAAAAAAGTCTCTCCGAAGGCCACTTCTGTACCTTTCAATGAATTTTAGTATTTTGGAACTGTTTAGCGCTTTACATTTTTTGCAAAGTTCAATCTTGCTCCCCATTTTCGTTTTCTCTATAACAGTTTTTCCTGTTCTCCAAACAAAAATAAGTATTAGTATTCAACAGGCTGCTGTCGCCGTTGGATTGACTGCTTTATCCTCTGAGGACATGTACATGTCCGCCGGCCATGGTAAATGCGTAGAAATAATTCACGTGATCGGCGATCAGTTGTGCCAGCTAGGCGTCCATTTACCAAGGCCCGAGCTTGGTCCATCGCGGATGGAAGGCTCCCAAGAGTCTACGGAGTCTCAGGATTCGCTCGAGGAAACGTTGGAAGTTTTCGATTCGTTGACGAAAGATATGGATAATATCGATATGACAGATGAAACCGGCGAGCAGCCTAACGAACTTTTACCAGATGTAAGTGCCGTAGTGAGTGCCGTAGTGAGTCAAAGTCCTCGACCATATTCGCTCGTCGTTTACGCTCGTTCGTCATCGTTACAGGTCGATGTGGCGGCTGACGATGCCTGCGAGGAGCATCAGGAAGCTGATCCTGTCAAAGAGATGGACGCGTTGCTGGAATACTGCTTCCTGAAGGCCTGTAAAACGATGAAAAAGACCGACCTGCCTTCGCTGAGTTCAAACTTCTTTAAGAATCACCTGATAGCCGCTTGCCCGGATGGACGGAGCGTCGACATCAAGAAGTCGAGTTACAAAAAATTGTCAACTTTCCTGTCGTCAATGAAGAGCAAAGGTGTCGTAGATACGGAAATACTGAAAGGGGTTGAGAGTATTCTGTCGGTCAAAACGGAACATCCCCTTCTTCGCGATCTCGTGATATTGGAGGAGACAAATGTTGCCGCCCCACCGAAGAGCGACGCACCCGTAGTCGTCGATTGTTACAAAGTCACCGCCGACGTACTACCGATTCTTTCGAAATTTGGTCACGAGTGGGTGAACAATTATTAAAATGAAAATTTCTTACGCAGCGGGTGTTTGAAGTAGAAACGATCGTTTAAAAACAACGTATTATAATGGTGATCATTTTAGCTTTATGATTTTCTGTGCAGGAAAGGAGACGTCATGAAGAGGCTGCAAATCCGAAAATGTTTTGCCGATTACGTGAAGAAGGAAAATCTTCAGGATGGAAAGTAAGTGAACTACTGCTATCTCTCTTGCTGTGTTAGGCCGGGGCCTCACTATGGGTTTTCGCCGCTGAGATGCTGACGGATGCCTTCACCCGGTTTGTGGCATTGCATAGGTGCAGATGATAGCTGCCACACTAGTGCGGCATTGCCGCATCTGTCGGACGTCGCCGTAACATGCTGCAGCAGACTTGATGCACTGCACCGCCAGAAACGGTCAGAACACGTTTAGTCTTATGCCCGCTGTCACACTGCGCAGTTTTGCTGCAGCGTTTTGTTCAATTTATCCACAAAAAAAATCACCAGTTTGATGCCGATAAATGTATTGAATGCGTCCACGAAAAGCTGCCAATATGGCACAAAGGGACAAAAGATTACAGTGATAAAATAATTCGTGAAAACTTCTAGATTAAAATTAGAGAGATGTTTCATGATTATTGGTTGGAGTTAGATTTAAGGTATTACTGGATGCATGGTCGGGCAAAAAGTTAGTTGAAAATGGGAGAATCGTAGATTTACAAGTCTAGATCATGGTGTACATGTTTACCCTTACAAATTATTAATTTCATAATAAATTAACACTTAGAAATGTTAATTTTCCACTTTCAATAATAATTGAAGTGATATTTGACGATATTGGCGTGTACTTGACTAAGACTTTGTCAGTGACTGTACATCTGTTTCAACTGTCCAACAAAAAAATTTCCTAATTTTTAAATTTAATTAATACGTTCAGATCATCTTATTATTATCAATAATTACCCAAAAACTCAATATATATTGAGTTTTACAATGATTGCTATTCATCGTTAAAAAAGGCGGTACACCGCATTACTTTAATTAATTTTTAGACAATTACTCAGTCGATGTACTTGAAACTTAGCATAATCAATCATTGATCCTAAATCTTGATGATATAATATTTTCGGAATTTACGGCGATTTAGTTCCATTCGTTTTTCAACCATTAACGTCTCTGCAGAAGCTGTTTTTCCATAAGCGACCGTGTTAAATTTATATGTTTATAACTACTAAATTATTTAGTGAAAAATTCTAAAATAATTCATGTATTATTATTCTATCAAGAACTATCATTCCTCGAACTGTCAAGAATTTTGGCGTTATCCATCCAATAATACCTTAAGCGAAAAGGATAAAAAACGGTATGAAATAAATAGTATTTTTTTGAAAATTGAAAAATTATGTTTATTCAAATTTCATTAATGACAAAAGTGTAAGATTTTCTATTGAATGTCAGAACAACAAGCCTTCTGCTTCTAGTGCACAAATAATTTTCCAAAAATTAATCACTCAGATGTTAACGCATTGACTGTTCAAGCCAGTTTAAGATTGGCTGCGTTGAAATCGCCGCAATGCGTCGCGTATCAGCCCTCCGGTTAAATCGCGTCCGTTATCACCGCAGCAGCGAAAACGCGTATTGTATGGCCCCGGCCTTATCCGTTCCACATGATCTCGGGATGAGGCGGAACAAGCCCAAGTTAGGCGAACAAAATCCGTGATCAATTATTTTCGTATGTTGAAGTTAGCATCGTTGGAATGCAACGAAGATTATTTATATTTTTATCACTCTATTTTGGTAATTACACAAAATATTTTTGCCGACCTAGATCGTAGATCTTTAAACAAGCATCTTGAAATGCTGAGTTGTTTTTATTGGCAAAACTTGCCCAGAGACATTTGAGGAATTCATAAAAGTAAATTTTCAATGAATTCCAACGATGGAAACTTCATATTAAGGAGTTTCGATACCGTTCCTTGGCTGCAAAAGTAGGGATGAAAATATCATGACTTTTCGGCAGGCTGCCAATTGTTTGCGAATAAAATTTCATGTAAAAATAAACTATCATTGGGCAATTTCCAACTCATGATATTGTTGACAAATATTTCTAAGACGGGATATGATGATAATAGGTATCATTTTTGCAATTAAATATAAATATGTTGCAATTTTATTGAAGAAAAAACAACCGACAGACTTGGCAACAGAGGCAATTTCTGCCATTGGCACGAATGACTATCGCTAAAGGCTCGTTAGCTCTGGGTCAACGTCGAGAAAACGTTACAAAAGTCGAGCGGACGAATAAATTCATTTTATTATAAAGTTTAAATGCTGCAATACTATGTACGTTAAAAAAATCATTTTTGCGAAAAAAAAATAATTTTGCACAAAAATCTTTTTCGTTAATTACAGCACAAATAAAAAATAAACCGTTTCGTTGTTAGCATTATTGGAGATTAAAATCGAGATATATAGCATTATTGGAGATTGAAATGATAAAAATCTTCAAAAAAAATACGATTAATTTTAAAAAAAATGGGCCCACGATGAGACTAGTCTTAAAAATCATAGAATGGGTTACTCTATTTTAGAGAATTTTGTGAAAAAAAAAATAAAAAAATGGCAATCATCTTAAAAAAAAATAGTTTCCACTTTCGAAACAAAAATTACGTGGTCCAGTATAATTGATCTTTTTTTTCATATTTTTTCATGAAAGTATGCTTCAAAATGAAAAAAAGATATATATTGACATTTGTCAATATCTCAATTAGTTCAGGAGTTACAAGCGTTTAAACGTTTCCAAAATTTCCGAAATCGACATTTTATGGAAAATTACAACTCCTAAAAGAGAAGAGATAAAAATCTAAAAATTGGTGTGAATATTCCTTTCATGGGGTGCAATTTTACAAAAAGAAATTCAGGAAAATGAAACATGGTCGGGTTCACGGGCTAGGTGAAATGGCGTGGAATATATAGATTAGATACAGAAGTGGCCAGGATGTCATCTCCATATAGTGCTGCATAAATTAAGGACATGTGTCGTACGTCCGGTCGGTAAAAATCCTATGGCCAAGTTTTCTTCTGGACGGATCCCATTTCGGGCAAACGAAAAGAAAGACGTTGTTCGCCGTTCAACAGAGCGGAAGGTGTTTCTTTTTTTTCGGAATATCAGCCGTCTCGGAGAACACTGGGAATCTGCAAATCAGCTATCGCTCTCGCACTCATGGTCGCTCAGTCGGTCTCGGCCTTAAACGATTTTCATAGTCGTAATTTTTTGTTAAATGTGCGGTAACTTGACTTGAAATTTTACCAGTATACTGGAATGTGTTTTTACTTAATTGTAGATGAAAATCAGTCAATTGTTATATATTTGGGTTCGTGAAAGGAATACCTAAAAATTCACATCTTTTTTCGAGTATTATTAATGAACGAAGTAGAGAAACCACTTAATTATTTGACACGATATTCCTAATACTATAATAACGGTTTGCTCAGTTTCAAATATAAATCACGGTATTATTTTTGTCCCTACAGCCCTATAACTGGTGTTTACGAGGTGTCATGTGTATTACCAAATGGATATTGTTTCAACTTGAATATTAAAAATGTCCAAAACTATGTTGTAAAACCGAGTGATTTTTCGACAGTTAATGTCAATTCTCTCATCAATCTCTTCCCACATCAATCTCTCGGTAATATAAATTTCAATCGCCTACAAGCATTTCGATTTCAGTCTCGAAACTCCTTAAGTATCTTCGTATCGTTGGGTTTAAGTGCTCGAGAAGTTCCGCGGCTTGAGGTGAAAAAAGGCCAGTATCCTACAAAGCGGAGAAGAGCGGAGACAAGACGGGTGGTGTAGCGAGCAGTGTGTTTCCACCAAAGCGGAGCGATGATGTATGCGACCTAGAGTGGAGCTCCGCTGCGATCGCGCCCACGAAAAACGAAATTCCGCTCCTCTCCCCTTGAATCATTTTCACTGAAATTAAGCTGTGAAAATAACGAAATAGTATTGGTTGTTTACGAGACGTCTTCTCTCCTCTCCGCCCCTCTTTTTGGTAGATACTGGCCTTAAATAAATCACTTGTCAATCAATCAAACGACAATTGATTCGTATTCATCCAATTGAACGCGTCAGCTCTGCCCACCTGGTGACAGATACATTACTTTTTCACAGGATCTTGAAGCTCGATCCCACGCTCGCAGGTATATTGCGTACGAAAGAGAGTCAAATCACTCTGAGCATGGAAGATGGAATAAACAAGTTCATAGGAAGAATGACGCACGTTCACGAAATAACATTTGCCGGGACGAGAATATTGCATACGGGGAAATTAGAGCCAATCGACATTACGGTCACGACGCGTGCATGTAAAAAAAAAGTCACGCTGATCAATAACCTCGAAGCATTTGGGATAAAACTCGAGGCTTTCAGCAAAGAGTGCCAGGGTATCGGTGCGAGCGCAACAATAATCGAAGTACCCGGCAAAAAAAATCCCAGCGTTTTGGTTCAAGGAAATCAAGTTCTCTACGTCTACAAACTTCTCACGGGTGAGTCAAGAGAAACTTTAATGTACTTCCCGTGTTACGTGAACGCGTGGCAAAGTTTTCCCTTACGTCAAATATAAGGATGTGGTTGTGCGAGTCGAAGTTTTGGCAATAATTTACAGTCTGTTTGACAAGAGCGTAAACTATTTAGGAGAAGGCAGTAAAAAAAAAAGACACTTTACATGATATAAACCGTGATGTTTTATTATTAATAAGTGGTCCAGTTGCTTCCACTATCAATAATCACCTGGCATCTCGGAGGCATACTTTCCTCTAATTTCGTGGCATAATCTAGTGTCAAAGACCTCCGTATGAGTCGAATCTGTCGGAATAATTGCTTGACGTTCTAGATCTTTGGTGTCTATTGGTGTGGGTAGACCAGGTATGATTAATGCGAGGACGTGCCCAAAAAGAAGCTTCGTTTGAAAAAATTACGTTGTCCCAATCGCGGTCCAAACTTTCTATCGCCCAAGAGACTTTTTTTTTCGACGTGTTTTTCGGAGAATAGCGGTTCATCTGTGACCATTATTGGACAATTGAGGCGTTCTTTACAAAGCATTTTGGTGGACGGGTCCCGCTTCCTTATCGCGTTCGAATCTACCCTCTAACGGTTTCGAGGAAGAAAATGTAGTCGTACACGCTTTTGTTAAACAGACTGTATGTAAATTCTAGTTGTATGAAAAAGTTAATACCAATGAGTTTTAGGACAATGGTACTGCCGGCAGATACAGAGCGATTAAAATTCGAGAACACTCATGCCCTTCCGCATCTCCCTACGGGGTTTCTGCAACTCAGTTGTGCCTACGGGCACAACTTTTGCTAAAATTTTGTCTTCCTCAATTCCATTGTGGATAAAAAACTCAATAATTATATTTTTACTCGTTGCCGATAATTGTCCTTTACTGTTTTCTATTTTTGTATGGAAATTAATCGGCGCGTTCGCTTGTAAAATGAAAAGAAAAGGTGCAAAAATTGTACAAGTTTTGCAAGAAGGATCTCGAGTTAAAAACAGTAAAGCGCGTTGATATTCGACAAACATTACAGCATTTTGCACGCACTGTACATTGTAATAAATGTTGTTAAATGGAATATTCACACGAGAACTACCTTAAGGATCGAACGTTCGTGCGAAATTTCTTCTCATATTGCATTTTGTTTCAGAAAAATATAAAATCAACAAGAACTATATAAGAGGCCTGGAGTTTGCGCCGAAGAAGAAGAAATAAATTTGTACGCGAAAAACGTTTACAAGCCAGCATTGAACTCATTTTTGTTTGTTTGTTCGTCGAATATTTTTAAGAGGCTAACTTGAAGACATATTCAATAAAAAAAATTCAATCCCCGTTAAGCCTCGATCCGTGACCTATTTGCGGGAATTCTCATCACGTTGCATCGTTGGAATTGGAAATGAAAATTCGTTCTGCCTACTTTTTGGCAAGTTTCAGGCCGGGGTACGCGCAAACATAATTTCAGGATTCTTATCAGGTATGTAGAAGTTAAATTTGCAAAGAAGACATTTTGGATGGTAGGAAAAATAAATAAAAATGTGTTGCGTATAGCGATGCAAAATTAAATACATGCATTTTTATCCTGATGTGTACTACTTTCTATCCTATTCCGTTTTACTTCCTACTTCCTCCCTTACTAATGAATGAATCCGCAACGATCTATTTTTTCCATTTTTGTTGCTCAATCACGTAAAAAGTAGTGGATAAATTGAGTTGACATTTTTTTTTTACGTAGGTAGGTGGAGACCCCGCGCAAGATAGAGGCTATCATTCCTCGCAAGATAGAGGCTATCATTCCTCGATTTTTTTTCTAGAAAAAAATACTAAACGTAAGGAAAATAGTGTCAAACTAAAGTGGCGATGGTGCATATAATTGCTGCACTTATAAACGGAAGAGTCTGTCGGTTTGTCTGTACCCGATAAACTTCAGAACCAATGATCCGATTTGGATGCGGTTTTTACCAGTGTATAGTGTACTTCGCAGTGCAGGTTTTAAGCTTTTATCATCACTGTACGTTATCAGAGGGCTGAGCAGTGAACAAAAATGTGAGACGTGCAGTAAGAAAATTGACCGCGTACACATGCACGAGTGAGCGCTCATGTTGGTGCTCACTCCCGGCGCCAGGACGGCCAACATCGTATACAAAAAGGCTCTCGGATAAACTTTCGAATATCCTTTCATATACATCAGATTACAACTTATGTATTAAAAACCTACTTTCTGTCAATGACAGGTCCACGAAAAATCTACTTGCCCCCGAGCGGAATCGGTAAGGCAGCTAGTCACATATAATCGTAAATGTAAAATATGGAAATAACACCAACTTAAGGTGTGATAGTAGTCCAGAGAGTAGGAAGAAACGATTTTCTAAAGCCTTAAGGCAGTATTGTTGTCTAGAATCTTTTGAAAAATCTTTTATTTTATTTTATTATTCTACAGACCTTTTTGAATACGTCGTTGAAAATCGTTCAATGATGCTCATAAAATTAGCTTCTTAGAATTAGGAATTATTAGGAATATGCCCGGAGAGCGAACGTTAAACGCGTTTTTCTCAAAATTATGTTTTTCATATCGGCAACCACGATATCGCGATAACCAATTGGCCGATTGAGCTCAGATTTGGCCTACACCTTCAGTAGACTGTTTTACAACGTTGGTAGCGAAATTGAGTCGGGATAATTAATTTTTTTTAACGTATAACTCGTAGAATGGCCAGAAAAGAGGAAAACTTGATAAATAATGTTTAGCACGTTGTCATCTTGTGAACATTTTTTTTGCTGAATCTGGCACCAAAAATCACAACACTTATACAGATTAACCCTAGGACCCTACAGATGGGTGCCCCAAACCCCACATTTTCAGCGAGCAATGCTAAAACCATTTCTCTTGCTTTGTTCAATCGCATTTTTCACGGCGACAAATTCATATTAGGTTTTTGTCGCATATCCTTTTCCATTCTTTCGTCTTTCAGCGTTCGAATGAAAAAAAATGAAGCTCTCTACGATAAACAGTTCGTTAGCAGCGTTGATTTGAAGTACTGGGGTGTGCGTAACCCCTGTGTAGGTTGTTTGTTTCGTGAAGATAGTGTAGGGTCCTAGGGTTAAGAGTATGTTTAGTTTTTTTTTTCAAATTCATACAACGTCAACAACATTGGTCGACGATTGGGGGCGTTTTCCGAGCACTATTGGATACAAACGTATAAAAGTACATGATAATAAATCAATTATTTTAAATTTGTACGTATTCTTGAAAGGCCAATAAATACGTGTAAAAAAAATCAGAGAAGAAACTGGAACAGTTTAAGGCAGTAGTCTGCTTTAGGAGCCGAAAAAAAAGCGTTTTTTCAACAATTTTTTTGAAAGGGAAGGAAATGATTGCGGTAAACGAAATTTTGAGACGATAGTATATTATATTCAAGCTTTAAAAAACAATTTTTATTATTACAAATTATTGAAATTTGCCAAAGTTGTAACGATTTTTCTGGGGCGCCTGGAGTGTGCACTCGTAAATCGGTGCCGGTGATGGAGGTCGTGCGATGCATCTGAAACAGTGGAACCAAATTTGTTTTTAGTTTTTATAAGTTCCTTTTCTATATGAACTAAAAAAATACCGAAGAAATGACGAAATTCCAAATTTTTTCGAAGTTTGAAAAAAAAATTCACTTTTTTGAAAAAAAAAATTCACTTTAAGTTGCAAAACAAGTAATTTAAATAGTACTTTTGTCCAACTTTTTTAGTTCAAATAGAAGATAATTCAATACTGAAGCTAGATCACTTTGGTTTTTTTCGATCGGACATATATTGTTTTTACTATCGCCGGCACCGTTTTCCAAAACTTGTGAAAATGAAAACTCGAGAAAACGGGCTGTAAAGTTCTGCCCGAGCATTCGCACCTGCTCGACGCTCGGCCACTAAAACTGATCTAGCTTCGAAAATATGTCGAATTGGCCTCTAAAATTTTGAACACATATTCTTGGATAGTTTTGGAATAGATTTAAGACAAAAACGAAAAATCGATTTTTTGAAGCCTGTAAAGCAGACTACTGCCTTAACATATATTCCATCCTAAACGTCGTTTCCAAACCGCGCTCTAGACAACAGTACTGCATTCACCCCTCCGCCTACAATATCGTGTGAGCTTCGTGATAACGAAATTGGGACAAACGTTCGTAATTTGTTTCTCAGCAACCGTGTATAATTCAATCAGTTGTACCCTATACCCGTATTTACATATAAGACGTATGTGATTGGCAAAACTTTGAGTTCTCTCCCGAATCGTTAAATGGCTCAATACATGACCGACGTGCTGTTGATTGTGGCAAACTTTAAACGTGTTTTTGTCGAAACGACATTTTTTTCAATTTGCCGGAATCATAACTCAAAAACTAATTGATGGATCATCTTTAAATTTGGAACACGTTTACATAATATAATTTATTAAAACATGAAACTAAAGTTGGAAAGATTAGATTATTTAAAACATATTTATTATTGCAAAATGCCGGGGGAAAAAATGCTAAAAATCGATCATTTTTTTTTCAAACACGTTCCAACATTCAATTCTCGATTTTTTTTTCAAAATGTGGGTTCTTGTTTTTAAAAAACATCTCAAGAATGTATAAAAATTTGTTGGACTATTTCAGATGCGAATTGCGAGCTGCACAATTCCCGCACATCGACGATGAGGACACGCCAAGGGACACAGCGGATTGCACCTTAATTAATGCATGAAATAACTTGAAAAAATTACTAGCGTGTCAGAGTTGTGGAAATTTTCGTTTTTTTTTTCACAATGAAAAAAATTCACAAAATCATCTTATTTTCGGTCTCCTAAAGGGGTTGCCTGCCTTAAATTGTAGTGCAAGGGATTAACGCGGTAATTCAAATCTGGGTGACGTAGAAAGATAACCGATTTACGCTGGGCAGTCAACATGTTAATATACAGATGCGAATCAATGGAAAAAGTTCACTACTTTTGTATATTAATGAAATGAAACCATGTTTGACCGAGAAAAGCCACCTGGGCATTTTCATACTGTATTAAAAGATATAATGGCTCTGTTACCGAATGATTGCTATTTAAAGTATTGAATTTTCACTGTTGATGTCAAAATAACGGGACTCAAAACTTTCGAGACGTTTCTGGGAAAACATTTTTCGGATTGGCTTGCAGGATATTTTGAATATTTTATACGATCAACTTGAAATTTTCTACGTCATTTTCTAAAAAAAAAATTCTCCAAGAAATACGTAGGGTCTCTCGATTTGTTGAAAACTCACTTTGATATGAACAGTTCTTTACGATTTCTTTTTAAACAATTTTTTTTTCCAATGCCATTTGTATGAAAAATATTTTCGAAATTCCATTCGCTATTAGCATGCAAAATATGAAATTTGATTTTTTAATTCAAGATCAGAGTTTGTGGCACTTATGTTGAGAGCTCTGGAGTAATCGGTGGAAAAAACATTTACCGTTGTAAAGCTCCAGTTTGTAGAGGAAAAGAAATCAAAAGTTCTTTTATACTTGAAGATATACAGGATAAAGTTCTTTAAATAGATATTCGATTTACTTTTTTTCGAAGCCAAGAAGCCTTTGAAGTTTGACCACTTTCGGGGCCTTCGAAAATATGAAATACGATAAAAATCTCGTTTTCAAGTTTTCTCCCGAATGCTGTTTCAGATATTAGAAAAGTAAAATCCTGTTAAGCTTATGATCGAATACAATATGGTTTTTTTCTTTTTATTTTCGAAACATTGGTCGTTCATGACGAAATTTTGAAATGAAATTTCTGCTGTCCTGCTCGTACACGTTGCGGCGCGGTTGTTGTTTCACTTCACCTTAAGTAATTTGAGTTTTCTTTTCTCGTATACGAGATTGTTGCTTTCTCGTGTACGAAATTTTTACTTTCTCGTATACGAGATTTTTGCTTTCTCGTTTACGAAATTTATTGTTTTTTTTTTCACCAGATTCAACAAATTTTAAGATATAACGAAACGTTTGACACATGAGCTCTGTGCTACGGAAGCATTTTTTGAATCTAATTCCGCGAGAATGGATGAAATGGTCTAATATATATTTTTATTTTCTCGTATACGAGATTGTTGCTCTCACGTATACGAAATTTTTACTTTCTCGTATACGAGATTTTGCCTTCTCGTTTACGAAATTTATTGTTTTTTTTCACACCAAATTCAACAAATTTTAATATACTACGTTTGACACACGAGCTGTGTGCTACGGAAGCATTTTTTAAATCTAATTCCGCGAGAAACGTTGAAATGGTGTAGTTTTTATAAAATTGCAAATTTTTCGGAAAATTTCAGTTAACACTCCGACTTACTCAAATTTCGGTGAATGGGTCTTTCGGATTTTATGAAATTTTAATTTTATTGGAATGTCCGATAAACATAAACAAATTCAAATTTTGAGTCGTCGGGCTGCAATTTTTTTAATAGATCAATTGATTGATGGCTGGATGGTATTGTATTCGGTGACGATAAAAAAAAGATTGAAGCGGTTCGGATTTAAAACAAAAAATGATTTGACCAAGAATGTTTTTTTCAAAAGTTGGAGTATATTATTTTTAATAAATATAGCTAATTAAAACTGGCATTCTGATTTTTCATCATTTTATTTCGCTTTTGCCAAAGCTTTCTGTACGAAAAAAACGACTTTTGGAAACTCGATTTGTTCATAGAGGAAACATTGCAAGCGAACTTAAGTAATAAGAAAGTATAATAATATGCAAGTTTTTCATTATTTTTTCAAAGCATGCAAAGCTTGCATTTTGTAGCGTCATTAAAAGACAAGCGGTATTAAAAGTCACCGCATCTTCGTCTAATATGAAGGTTCGGTGAGCAAGAGTTAATCCTCGTGAGAACTTGCAACGACGCGCGGTCTGTTTGCCGTTTCATCAAAAGAGAATTGTTGGAGGTACGCGTAGCGCGTTCTGGAGGTAACTCGCAAAACCGCAAAGCTGCGAGACAACGCGATACATGTTGTCTGGCGTATTCTCAAAGGGAATCGCATCGGCGTTCGGTCAGGCAAAGTAGTAACGGCGTGTTTGCTCAGACTTGGAATACATTGTCCCGACTCTGCTCGAATATGTGTCTGATCAAAGGCGGACTCGAACTACTTCTGATTATAGGTCTGTACTTCGATACGATCATTTTCTTTGTTGCGGGACAATACATCAAAACGATGGAACAATATAAAGAATATTGATTGACAATTCGACTCGGATGAACTTTTTTTTAAGCCTAAAGTAACGCGGTTGTTCAGGCTCAGGACATTTAAGAGACAACCATTGTTGAGCATAATAATGGTCGCTGAAGTTAGATTTTCGCGAGAATGAAATTATATTGATACTTTGGAAAAATTATTGATGAAACGTTAATAGTAGAGAACATTTTTGAAGCTCCATATCAGAATTTGTTTGTGCTCGGATCGAGGGAGGACGTACCTTTACAACTAAAAAAAATGATTTTTTCCCCATAAAACGTTAGTCTAATGTCTTAAAAATATCGTACCAAAAGTTTAAACCAAAATTCGCAGCCGTTCGGAAGTTATAGCCATAAACGTGACACAACTTCCCGCCGCTTGAGGGTACTGCATGCATAGACGTGCGTTACCGATGGGGCTACCTATCTTTTATACTCTACTGTTTCCAAATGCGTCCACAGTTTTTTTGAGCATACTCACAATTCTCAAAATGCCAATGAAAGTTTTAACTCAACGATCTGGTCCTTGGCTCCGAAGCACTTGAATTCTGGACTGAAAATCATCGCAATTGCATCCTATCTTGCGGCTGGACTATTCAACGAAAGACATACATCTACTTTGAAAACCATGCTCGCATTGGATATCATAATTGGAACTCAGTGTAAAAATTACGCAAACAGCGCCGATCCTCGATGGGTGCATCGGCAGGAGCAACGCAGCCCCTTATCGATCGAAGAAGCTCGAAAAGCACGGAAAAATCAAATGGCTGAAGAACATAAATTCTTCGAAGAAGCTGAAGGCTTAGTATATGGCCCTGTTATCATTAACTTTTTCCATGACCAAACTTTAAACGCGTTTTACTCAAAACTACGTTTTTCAAATTGGCATACATCCTCACGTAAAAACTATTCAAACAATCTTAAACAAATTTGGTACATGACTGAATATCACTACCTAGTTTGTAAGCCTAAATGTTTAAAAAAATCGGCCTAGAAAAGTACTTTTCCATATCAAAATAGAAGAAAAATTTCATAAAAAATCGCAATGTCTATTTGAAAATGGTATAATTCTTCCAATTTTTTATTTTTTACTTGTTTTTTTAGGCTTACAGTCGAACTATGAAAGTTTTCAATGAAAATCTTCAACCCTATTGGTTTCAGATGAAAACAACGAACACCAGAGTGTATGGATAACTCAGCCATTTTTAATTTTTTTGTAACTTAAAAAATACGCGTTGGTAGATCACAGTGCACCCTAATAAATGCTAAAGTTTCAAAAATCTCAAAGAATTATTTCCCTTCTTTATCCATTATTGGCTTGACTTTTTTTTTGGAACATTTGTAACAACATTTTACATCGAAGTATGCAGGGATTTTTTTTATATGTTGAAAACTTTTTCCGAAAACGATCAATTTCGGCGATCTGTTTATATTTTTAAAACAAGCACCATTTGATCAAAAATCGATTTTTATCGATTTGTACTTCGAAAGCAAAACTTATCTAGGACTCGAATTATTTTGAATTTTCGTAGCAGTTAAAAAAATGGAGCACTCTTGCCGGCCACAGGACACTATGAGAAAAAGGTGACTCGCTTCAGTCAGCTTCAGCACCGCCATTTTGTTACAAAATATTGTGAAATTTTTTTAAAAGATATATAAGAATATGTAGAATAAAGACCACTAAACGGAATTTTCATTATATCACCTGGGAATCCAAAAAAGATTATGGTTCACCTTTTTCGGGCTCTCGGCTGGTACGGTGAACCGATCAGTGAATGGACGAATAACGACACTGTAGGATTCAGATGGACTGTAAAATAAAAATATCAACACAATTTTTTAAATTGCTATAGCTAACAAAAAATATTATTCTGATGGTAGAAAAAAATGTTCGATTGCATTGTAACAAATAATATTGGAGGAATTGATAAACAAATAGCGAAATGACTAAATCGCCAGTGAATGGACGGAATTATCAGTAAATGGACACTCGACTACCAATAAATGGACGTGTAATGCAGATGAACAAAGAAGGGTAACGGTTTATCCATTACAAGCTTCCGCCCACGGCTTCGCCCGCGTGGAATTTAGCCTATGGACACTTCATTAACAGGTGCACCCCTTATTGGGGGTTGTATAAAAAAATCCTAAAATATGCGTTTTATTATTTGTTTTGAAGAATATTTATACCGAGTTTCAAGTTAATATACGCAAGGACTACAATTTTCCATACAAAATTTTACATCCCATTTGATCCTCTTAGGGGTTAACTTTCGAGAAATCCTATCTTAGTGCCCTTTAAGGAACATATCATCCGAATTTCATTGAGATAGAAGTAGGGAATTCGATTTTCCCATACAAACTTCAACAGCCCGTGGTACCTCTAATTAGGAGTTGTTTTAAAAAATCCTGTAATATGCGTTTTATTATTTGTTTTGAAGAATATTTAGGTATACCAAGTTTCAATTTGATACACGCACGGAATACAATTTTCCATACAAACTTTTACACCCTATTTCACCCCCTTAAAGTTGATTGTCGAAAAATCTTTTCTCACTGTATCTCTACACCTTCTAAGGAACATATCGTCCAAGTTTCAAGTTGATACACGCAAGGAATACAATTTTCCATACAAACTTTTACACCCTATTTTACCCCCGTAGAGTTGAATTTCGAAAAATCCTCTCTTAAGGGATAACACCACTCTAGGATTTTGGAAAAATCGTTTTTTTGGCTTAAAAAATACTTTGGGGTCATAAAAACAATATGCAATTGGTCCTGTAGCGATTTTTTTTAAACGGTTCAATTATCGATTTTGCCGCAGCGCCTCGGAGCACGTGCTGAGTGCTCGTACAACTTTAAACGCGTTTTTCTCGAAACCACTTTTTTCAAAATGGGAGGACGGATTACTCGAACACCTTTGCATGGATCGATATGAAATTTTGATAGTAGCTTCACAATTACATTCTCTATGGGAGTACGTAGCCGTTTTTTGGTTAAATGTAAACTTTTTTTTTATAAACAATTTACGGCTTGATTTTTGCCCAAAAAATCGATTTATTTCTTCGAAAGTGCGCCATTTTTTCAAAATTTGATAAAAAAAATCCCTACGTAGTCCCATAGCTAATAATATATAGATTATAATTTTTTTTCGGTTTTGTTCCAGGTCTTATACTTTACGAGAAAACCGTCCTCCCGTGAAGGTATTTGTCAAAAACACGTTTTTCAAGATGGGCTCTGTCGCCGCCATTTTGTATGAAAATTGTAATACATTTTTTGTTATACTTTTATATGTGTTAAATAAACCCTCTCAAAAGAAATCCTATTCCTTTTTTCATACTATCAAAATAAATTGTCAAAGGTAGGCCTTATTTTCTGCCGCTAGAGTGGTGTTATCCCTTAATGCATTTCTACACCTTGTGAGGAATATATCTTCCAAATTTCATGTTTTTATCTTCAGCGGTTCAGGCCGTGCGTTGTCTATATGTCAGTCAGTTATTCATTCATATAACTGTTTTATCGTTTACCATACAAACTTTGTTACCTCTTTTTATTCCTTTAAGGATTGCATTTCCAAAAATACTGAAATTTCATTAATTGCGTCTAGGAGCAGTTATATAAAGTTTCAAATAAATGTTATCCGATTTTTTTTTTCCATACGAACTTTGCCACCCCCCCCCCCCCCCCTTATGCAACAGCAAAGCGGTGGTTTCAACGATTCCGTTCTGGTAATATGGATGTCGAAGATGAGGCACGCTCTGGTAGGCCAATCGTTGAAAATGTCGATAAAATCATGGAAATCGTTGAGTCGGACCGGCATGTGAGCACTTATTCCATTGCCCAGGAACTGAAGATTAGCCAGAAAACCATTTGGAACTATTTGCATAAGGCTGGTTTCAAGAAGAAGCTCGATGTATGGGTGCCACACGAATTGACGCAAAATAACCTTTTGGACCGAATTGATGCCTGCGATTCTTTGCTGAAACGTAACGAAATTGACCTATTTTTGAAGCGGATGGTGACTGGCGATGAAAAATCGGTCGCATACGAGAACAACAGCCGAAAAAGATCGTGGCCCAATCGCGGTGAGCCGGCCCAAACGATCGCCAAGCCCGGATTAACGGCCAAGAAGGTTTTGCTGTGTGTTTGGTGGGATTGGAAGGGAATCATCCACTATGAGTTGCTCCCATCGGGCCAAACACTCAATTCGGACCTCTACTGTCAACAACTGACCAGATTGAAGCAGGCGATCGACCAGAAGCGGCCATAATTGGCCAATAGGAAGGGTGTTGTGTTCCATCAAGACAACGCCAGGCCGCACACATCTTTAACGACAAGCCAGAAGCTCCGAGAGTTTGGATGGGAGGTTCTATCGCACCCGCCGTATAGTCCAGACCTGGCACCAAGCGATTATCACCTCTGCAAGCATTTGCAAAATTTTCTTGATGATACAAAACTGGCCTCAAGAGAGGCTTGTGAAAATGAGCTGGTCAAGTTTTTTACCAATAGGGACGAGGACTTCTTCAATCGCGGAATTATGAAATTGCCTTCAAAATAGACAAAAGTTATCGAACAAAACGGCGCATATTTGATCTAAATCGGATAATTCCAACTATGTTAATTTCATCGTCGAAATAAAGCGAGAACACGCTCAACACGTTGAACTTTTTACTTCATCTAATATTCTTATACATATGAGGATTATATTTGTTATTACAATTTTGTAGAAAATACACAAAGCTTTTTTGCATCTTATCGTGACATTCTCATAGACCTACCAAAGTTTGTTTCGTCAGAGAAACGAACATTTGAATTTTGTCAAAATAATTTAAAAAAACGAATAAAAAGATTTTTTAACATTTGATGACATGTACAATGTCAATTCTTAACAATAATTAATTCTGTAATTTTCAGCAGATGAGCCCAATTTTTCACTCTGATTTGAGAATTTTCAGAACCGAGGCCATATGTCCATTCACCGAAAGGAGGTTAGAATACAGCACCAGTCAATAAACATGTGTAATTCTGACTTATTATTACGAATTCTTTAAACATCTTTACAAAAAATCAAACATTGATTCTATCTTAAATAATAATAGTACGTAATACTTACCCTCAAAAGTGATGAAAACTTGTTGCTTTCGCTTCCACAACACCTACTAGGCACAGCCGTATCGTAACTATATTGCGCGGTGTGCAAGTACCAAAAACTAGAACAATTCTGTGCGCCGTCAAAACTCGATATTAAAGTCAGAAATCGGTTTTAACGACACCTATGATTTTTTTTTCTAAATTATAGAGATTCGAGTTTTTATTGACAATTTATATTCATTGCTTATTTTAAGGGGTTACACCTAGTTGGAATTTTTGAAAAAAATCGATTTTTCGTTTTCGACGGATTCTTATAATACAACCTTTAAAAAAAAATCTTTGAAAATTTCAAGTCAGTTCGTTGAAAATTGGGGGATTTATGAGCGTTTACAGGTAGGTATTTTATTTACGTATATACCTGACGTAAAACTTTAAACGCGTTTTTCTCGGAATTATTTTTTCAGAATCGGTGACCAAAATATCTCAAAAACAACTAAACCCATCTGCTTCAAATTTCACAGACTTTTTTTGTATATCAAAAGGCAGTCCGTAATCGAAGGATTTTTTTTTTCAATGCATACTTTTTTTATATCAAGGAAAATAGAGTGTTTTTTTTCACCGAAATTTCGACGATCACTTTCGATCGGCGACCATTTTTTCAAAAATCATTATTTTATTGAATCCTTCGATTAAAGACTAGATCATACGGTACAAAAACTAAATTCATTTGGTTTTTTGATTTCAGATGATTTGTTCCCGAGCAGGAGTGGTCACCGCGAAGGACCTTTTTTGCACAGCGGTCTGCGCAATTTACTGTATCTCCGTCGTTTATAAGTATTTCCCAATAAAAAAATTGTCAAAGATACTTGAAATGATACCCTTTACTATGAAAAAAAGTTGAAAACCTGCACCCATTTCCCCAAAAAAAAATTCACGAAAACACCTCTTTTTTCCGGCCGCGAACTAGGTGTAACCCGTTAAATATAAATCAGCTTTCGTCCATTCACTGGGCTTGCTTCAATTACCGGTCAGTGTACCCGAGTCTCTTTTAAGGGGTTACGTGGGTTCGAACATTTAAAAAATCCATTTTTAAAATTTTATTATCTAATAGTGCAATATGTCTAGAATATTCTTCCAAAGTTTTAAGTCAATCGGAGTAAAAGTCTAGGAGAGAGAGCCTTTGGAGATTCCCCCTGTTGGGAAAGACCGGCCGGGAGCGAAGCAGGTATACGCATTTTTCTCAAAATACTATTTTTGAAGTCGGTGGACACGATTTCTCAAAAACTAATGCACCGATATTATTGAAATTTTGCACACTTCTTCAAAATAGTATTGACTAGTGATTGAACGAAGGTTTTTTTTTCGCAACTAATTTTACAAAGCTATACGTAGTGTAAATTGTACCAAATTTGAAATATTTTGCATACAAATCTGTCAAAAATTCAAATTTCAATTTTTTTAAAAATCCTTCGCTCAATCACGAGCTATATTTATCTACCAAGAGAAAAAATTTGGTTTTTTAATTTCCTGACCACCACGAGGACACTTTTTTTGAGGGGTCTCCAGAAACCAGGTCCCACCGACTGAATTTTCCAAATTTTTGGATGAAATTTTTTAAAAATATTGTTGAAATGTTGCTCTTTTATGTGCTTAATATTTTCAATAAAATAATATATATATTATATTTGAAAAAATAGAGAAAATATGCTCCTCTTGGCTTCGAAACCCACGTAACCCCTTAATTTACGATTTTTTTTATTCTGCTCTCGAAACGTGCCATTTCTACGTAACGTGCAAATTTTCGATCGTATATCGGAACCCAAAAAAAAACGACACTTCGTTCTTCGTAACTCACAATCCGAAGAATTTTGTTCGCCTCAACTTTGAATTCTGTCTTACGCTTACTGTTTCGTATGAGATTTGCAAACTTTTTCTTCTCCATGAGAGCACTCACTTCGGGGATTTGGAGGAAGACTCGTTGACTCTTGGTGGAGTCGAAACGTCACGGTTATATAATTATTTCCTTTTGCGGTTTACTCCGTCGTATTCAGGTCGTCGCACAAGTTACAGCATCGGAATTACTCCGGCTGTTTCAAAGCAAGTAGCGCTGTGTGTTGTGGGTCACAGGGTTCGTTCGGAGGGGGGGGGGGGGGGGGGGGGGGGGGGGCGTACAAGAGGTCAGAAACACGTCTTTCGCCACGACTAACTCCTATGACCCAACGAGAACTCAGATTAGCTGAGCTTCTGAGAGGAGTTTCGTGTATCAGGATGATCGTGAGCAAACCGAGTTCCCCGCAACTTTGTACCTAAAAGTGAAGTGTCTTGTGCGCGTGGCTTTCGAGGAACGGCGAAAATCTCTGAATTGCTTGAGTGGCTTTTCTCTCGGCAAAAGCAAAAGAAAATGCTTCGGCGTATTTTACGTATAAACTTTTAAATGTTTGTAAATCGCAAAAATTTGACATATTGACTTTTCTAATTTTTCGTAATATCAAAGGTGTTGTTATTGAACGAACAAATTCGTCATATTTTCTATTTGAGGAAAAAGGCAACATGACGATTTATCGAATATACCCTTGTATTTTACATCGAGCATATTTGTAGTTGGATTGAAGCAGAGTTGTCCAAAATCTGTATTGGGCGTTACGTTTTGCTCGATACAAATGTATCGAGTATCGAAAAACTTTTCGTTACTCGATACAAAAGTATCAAGGTATTGTTGGAGATCGCGACTTTTGTATCGAGTAGCGAACATTTATTCGCTACTCGATACTTAAGTATCGAGTAACGAAAAGCTTTTCGTTACTCAATACTTTCATATCGAGTAACGAAAAGTTTTTCGGTACCTGATACTTTTATAATATTGTTATCTGTTTAAATTTGTATACAATTGTTTTTTTTTGTTATTTGAAATGAAATTGTTAAGTTTTCTGAGTGCATATCAATTTTTCAAGAATTTTTTCATCGTTTCGAATTTTTTTTTACAAATTTTGAAAAATTGACAAAAAGTCGGAAATTCTTTACCTTCCCTCGAGTACAAGGGTTCTGTATGAACCGTGAGAAATTACGAAACTGTTAACAGAATAGCTCCGTATTTTGAGGCTTTGGAATGGCACAAGTATTGAGTAACGAAAAGCTTTTCGTTACTCAATACTTGTGTAACGAGTAACGAAAATTTATTCGATACTCGATACAAAAGTATCGATACAAAAGTATCGAGTATCGCACAACTTTTCGTTACTCGATACAAAAGTATCGAGCGATTGTTGGAGATTGCTACTTTTGTAGCGAAGTATCGATCGAATTCTTGTTGCTCGATACATTTGTATCGAGTATCTTTAATCGAATTCGATACTGAAGTAACTAGTTACTGCCAACTCTGAATTGAAGACAGATTCAAAGACACGAGATGCCAAATTCGTCAATGTTTTACGGGTTTGAATAAACTTGGGGCTTAAAAGAAAGGGCGGTTTTGAATATTTTTTGTATGATGAGAGTATTGAGATGACGAGGCCAAGATTTTACATACAATTGATACGTACTCTTGCCCAGATTGACTTTTTTTTAATCGAAATATATTTATTAACAATGAAGTTATTATTATTTAAGCAAGGTGCCGCCGTTGCTGCATGGCCAATTGGTGTAGGTCGTTCTGGCAACTGGAGTGATCTGAAATGAAAAATAAAAACAATGTATTTTGAGAAGAATAATAAAATTTGAGTACAACCGGATACCTTTTTAGAATTTTTAAATGACGAAAATGGCAAGCTGTGAAAAAAAATCCGATTTTCGACCAGAAAAGCAACTGTAGTCATTAGTTATCAACTAATGGATAAACATATAAAAAAAATTATCCGGTTATAGAATAGAAAATGTTATAAACTATGCTTTGTCAGAATTTGAAGTAAATGGGAAGAATAAATTTTGCGATACGACTTACACCGCATCGTAAAACAGGGTTTCGAGAAAAATGCAAAATAGAAGAGGGTAAATCGCAATGATCCATTCGATCCTTTACAAAAGTCGTCATAATTCGGTAATTTTTTTAAAATTTTCACAAAGTCTTTGTTGCAAATAAAAATCAAGACCCTAGGCTATAAAATTATGCAATAAATTAATCCTATTTTCGATATGTCAAGCTTATGCAGATCTTTAGAACTTGTTCAGCCACGTTGTTCGATTCTTCTTCAATCCCACTACATTTAGGGTAGGGAGGGGCATGTTGAGTTGTCGGGTAAGTTGTGCTATCGAAATAGCCGCACTCAGATGCATCAAATGGCGGAAAGAGAGGTATGGGTTGCCATACGGCGCATGAGACGATAACACGGGACATTTCATTATTTTTGCAACCAAAAGCAAAAAAAAAACGTGACTGAAAGATTTTCTTCTACCACTGTATGACATAAAATATTTCAAAGTTTATTGCAATTAATGTTAATGTTTCAAAACCAAACTAATTAACAAGTAACTGTTGGTTTATTACTGCATTGTACCAAATCATGTTGCATACGTCCGATTTTTTGATACAATGCTTACTTTGCCCAACTTACCTCATACTCGTGCTCAACTTATCCCACTATCGGGGCAGGTTGAGCAAATATGGCCTTAGCCATTTGAGAGCGATTATCTGTGAAACAATAAGGATAACAGGAATTTCGTCCACAGACTTTTTATTCCAGATAAATTTCCAACTAACCAAAGTAGGTTTCATTTTTATACGGCAGACTGTTATGGAATTACAGGGCGATAATTCCAAACTTGCTCAACATGCCCCTCCCTACCCTACGTTTGATAAAAAAAATATTAATTTGAATTCCAAACAATCACGGTGACTCACATACAGACATACCTCGTTACCTCCACCGGAAAACTTGACAACATCGTCATCATATTTCCCTCTAGAAACCGTACTACCTTTCACTAAATAATCTTTCAATCAGGCTGACCATTTTCGCACTGTTCCACTTAAAATCCGACAGCCCGCTGATGTATACACGGAAAAGTCGATATTTATCTAAGAACTAACAGTTAACAGTTCTCTTCTATTTTTATTCACAGTCTCGAATATTATTCGTCTCAATTTTATTCAGACTCTTCTCTTCCCGCTTGTCCAATAATAAATTATCCCCAGAGGATTCGAGGCCGCGTGAAAACAAAAGCAACGTCATGTCGAACGGGATTAGAATGCCGATAAGAAAGTTCAATAACAATTAAGGGACGAGGAAATTTATTGCAGCCCGGAAGTAGAGTATTAAGGTAAGTAAGATTCGACGTTGGATCGTTGGTGAAGGAAAGGAGGTACTTCCGCTTATTTTGGCTGATTCGAATTCGGGCGACTGCTGACACAAAGTTACTTAGGAAACGTGCTCTCCGAGGTGGAAGAGAGGATGGTTTATACTTGGTAGTTGATGGTCGCCGGAGTCAGAAAGGAGTATTAGGGTGGTTGCGGGAAGGGTTGCGGGGCGGCGGGAAGAAGAAGGGGTGTGAGGGCGTGCGCGGGTGAGGAGAGTAAAGTATATAGGTGGGTGGGTTATGGTTCCCTTTCCTATCCAATGTGCGGTTCCTGGTGCGGTTTTAGAGCTTGGCAAAGTCCCTCACACTGGGAGGGTTGGATGTTGCGCGAGACGAAGAATCCCGATGCCCGACGGAATCGAGCGACCGAACATCGAGATCTGCGCTTTGAAAGAGGCCAGTCTCTCGTTGGCGGTCCTTGTGCGAGGTCGGAAGTCGAGGGCTAAACGAATATTGCGCTTAACGAGGATCAGCCCTCCTCGCGATTTTTCTACATTACTTACTCCCGTATATCGTGTAGAAGAAAGTTAAAAGAAAAGGAAAAACGAAGAAAAAAAAACGCCATAGTGCTACGTTAAGAATCGAGGAAACAAAAGTTTATCGGAGCTTGCCGCGATGCCGACCGTCGTCGCGAGGCAACGCTCTCACGATAATTTTATTTTAAAATCTACGAGTAGTGGTCGTCGCTCGTCAACGCGCAACTTTTCATACCACGTGGACTCGTTCCTCGTGCTCTTCAATATTCTACTCATACTCACCCCCAGTAAGTTGTCAATATTACAGTTTTGTTGGCTCATGATCGTGTACTCGAGGAAACGTTTTTTTAAAGGAGTTTCGAGACACTTAACGAAATGCTACCATTTGATTCAAATTTATACAGTCAATTCTTTGTCTTTTACAAATTTGAAATTGTTCGTCCACACCGTTTCCAAAAGATTTACAATCGAAGAAACACTCTTTAACATAGAGCATTTAACATTTTGACACTGATGACGAATTTGTCATAAGTGATATGACAGTTTTCCATAAGATTTTAAATATTTTTTTTACACTATTTCGTACGTAAAACTGCCATTCAGCAATGTGCGTAGGCTGTTAGAATATCTTCTTATGTTAAAAAGGGTTTTTTTTATCCTAATTTTTATAGGAACGGTTTAGACGAACGATTTTAAATTTGGAAGGTGCATTCAGTAGATGAGAAAAAATTTACTGTAAAAATTTGAATAAAATGGTAACACTTCACCAATTGTCCCGAAACTTCTTAATCTCCACATAATTTCTTTTGTCTCTTCTGCATTTTCTTTGCGAAAGCGCAGGAGAAGTGAAGAAAATCTTGGCGAAATCGAATATTCTTTCAACTGGTTCGCCGGTTATGACCACGTGGAGATCGGAAGGATGCATGGTCGTCGTATTTTCATCGCGTAACTTTCCGTTTTCTTGCTATTTTTTTATCCTGATGTGAACGATTTACATCCGGATAGATTTCTTTTTTTTTTTACTAATTTTTCGATTTCAAACCCCTCTGTACTGAAACTCCAAATTCTCGGTTTATTAATTGTTCGTTCATTTATTAAAAATTATTTACAATTCCAAAAGTGGTTGGCCTAGTAGTAGTTTCTGATGAGGTTTCTAGTATATTCCAATTTGTGTACAACACACGACGGAAAAAAATTACATGCTGTGAGGAAATTCAGTTGCTATTCAATATTTTTTGTCGAATTCTCATGATAATAAACTGTCGAGTTGCTTTTTTTTTATCGCAACTCGAGTCGTCCACTCCGTTTACATCGGATCCTCGCTACAATAATACGTATGGGTGTACGTATAAATTGTATCGTGACAACATCCGGCTGTGGAAGAAAAATTAACATCGAAATGGAACAGTTGTGTTTCAATCTTTTTTTTTTCCATAACACAGCATGGCTGTTGGAAGTTTGTCCCGAGGCTATACAAAGAGACAGGCTGTGCGCATATTTATCATACATATGTTGCATAGCTTCAGAAATAACGGAGTAAACTTTAGAAATACATTTGTGTATATGTATGCATACGAATATATATATATATTGCTTTCTCATAGAGGAACCTTTAATTTCGTAAAAAAATTACTTTTTTAAAAATTATTTGCTCCATCGTACGGAGTGCTTCCTCTTTTAGTGCCTACCTCATTCTACTTTTTGTTTCCCTCGTAAAAAATGTATTTTTCTAGATTTTTATGGAAATACGTTCAGAATATTCCAAAACGTCAAAAAATAACATTTAGAAAAAATGCCGGTACGTACGTACGATTTTTTTTTGAGGTCTTAAAAATGTTACAATTTTGGAGATCCTTCGCTGAAGTTCTGCACGCTAATTGTGCATTGCAGGAAGTGTGTTCTGAATTAATTTAGCGAAAGTTGATGAAAAGCTGTCGATTTTAGGGGAGTTTTGAATTTCAGAAAAATGTATGCGTCGTAACGTAACGTGCCTGCACAATTTTTGCAAACATCCGGTTAAATTTTTAACCAGTGATAGAGTACCACACGGCGCATTTGAGTAATATTTTTCGGCAATCGATTCAAAGGTTCAGATTTTAGAGAAGCCCAAACTAAAGAAAAAAGGGGCGGAAAATGTTTTCACGGTGTAAATTTTTCAAAATTTTAATTATCCAGATAGTTATTCTACATAAGTAGAGTATTATGGTAGACACGTCGTGATTGAATTACGGGAAAACCTATGGAAGGTGTAAAATTTCAAAGGGCTTTGAATTTTCAATAAAATATTTTTACCACGTAACTTCCTCATAACGTGACATAATTGAATTATTTTTTGCACATAAGTAGAGTAGTATTGGAGGAATGTAGAGATATAATTTAACAGGTCTGGTGGCCGGATAATTTCGATTCCAGGAGCATTCGAATGATTTTGAATAATTTAGAATTGAAAAGAAAGGAAAATAGTGAAATCATGCTATATTAATAGAACATTATGACACGAGGACGAAAAAACTTTTTTTAACGAGTGTGAGTTTGCAGCACGAGCCAAAGGCGAGTGATGCAATCACACGAGGTTAGAAAAAGTTTTTTCGTCGAGTATTATACGAAGTTTTATTGTACGCACTGTGAAAATGGGGATTTCACTCACGCGAAGCGTGCGTAAAACTCCCATTATCGTACCGAGTGGAATAAAAGATATCGTTAAATTTTTCTGTATAAAATAGAATTTCGCTAGTTCGAAACATGCTCATTGTTTTCTCATTTTCACTTCGCTCCCAAACCTGACTATACGAGCACGATTGTTGTTTCACATAAGCTTTCTCATACGAGGAAGCCAAAAATGAAAGACAGTCGTCCTTACGGCACTGACGACAAAATTTGGAACGCATAGCATTTAGGTGGTTAAGGTGCAAGAAAAAAAAGTTCACGTCTTCTCGGCTTCAGGAGCAAAATAAATGAAGGAAATAGCAATGTGCGAGTTTTCAACTTGTTCATGATATAGTTGTCAAAATCCATTCGGACGTTAATTATGCTTCGAACGGATCTGACAGATACTTTGCATACGAATTTTTAAGAGATACAACTTTTACAATTTTCTCGCTATAAAGAAAAAGAAAGAAAAAAAGTTTAAGTAGTCTTGATTGATACAGCTGGAATTCAACTTCATCAAACGTCGTCGAGGTAGTGTGCACCCAAGCACACGTGAACTTCATAAAACGCATTTGGCTATAGTTGTATGTACACGTCATGAATTCAATTGGCTGTTGCGCGCCCCATAACGCTAGAGTGCAAAGTTAACTTTCAAATTGAATTTTTACACGGAGTTCTGGAGGGTGGCGTCGGAGAGGGGGTTAGGAACGTTACACTCCGAAACAACTCCGGCTAGAAACAAACGGCTTTCACAGATATCTGGCCGTATGGAAAAGCTTATATTTTCCGGCTGTGAACATTTCGCTAATGGCATTTGGTGTGTGCCGAAACGCACAGAAATAACTATCGAATATTCTGAGTTTTCGTTAAATAACATCATCGTAAAGTATTTTCTGCTCGCCACTTGCAATTATTTATAATTATTTCTGTCTCGGAGGAAAAGGCGATTTCCTTTTTTTTTTTGTTATCTAAGACGTTTGAGAATATTATAAAGCGCAAAAGTATTCCGTAACAAACATAATTGAAGGGGAGCAACGAGATTTAGATTTTTCAAGAGAACAATTCTGAACATGAAGAAACAAGTGCAACGCGTAAAATCCTTCGTGGTACTAGAGAAACTAATTAAAACTGGCGCTCGAGACGACCAGCCATTAATGAGAGGGCCGGTAAGTGTACAAACTATAGACGTAGATGGGCGGATTTTTTACTCTCCTTACTCTCCTTCTCGTCAGCTTTTGTCGACGGTTCTTTATTCTTCTTTGCTTTTCTTTTCGTTTATTTTTTTTTTCACCACCACCGCTCTCACTGCCTGTCTCAACTTTCAACAACAACGCATGCATATATTATATGTTTGAATTGTTATACTTGGCTACTCCTTTTGGCAGCGGTGCGATTCTGTTCTCACGAAATCCTCTCGCTGTCGTCTTTTCAGCGCGGTCTTTTTTTTCCTCCTTTTATAACTCGAGGCTGTCAAGCCTTCATTGAAATCCCAAATTTACCAGGGAGGACGAAGAATCGAGATCTTTGTGAGCGGGGATTATGTTCGGGCATGGGTAATTAATTCGTTCCTCAAATATCGTCGCGTATGTGCACAAAGGCAGCTTTGATTTTTAGCAACGTACATTAGCCATATCATATGGAGGAGCAGCCTATTGTGACGCGTTCCGCGTTCAGTCGAAATTCCCTGTCGTTGAGTACAGATGACGTTGCAAGTCGACTTCGTTGCCAACGTGTAATTGGAGCGATAAAGATATTTATTTAATTCACTTATCTCAATTAGGAGAATAATCCCGCCATTCATCCTTAAGAGGGAAACTTCACTCACGAGGTCGAGAAGTTTCACTTTTTTTAATAATTTTTTTTATCGATTAGATGAAAACCAATCTTTTTGATTTTCAGAAACCATTTGTTTGATTTTTTTTGTAATGCAAATAATTTTCTTTGCAATGCAAAATAGATTTTTCATTGAAAAATAATCGTTCTTCCATAAGGAAGCGAAATTCAAAATGAAAAAGAAAAATAATCGTTAATTTATAATATTATAATATGCACTTATAAAATAAAACAAACGAGCACATTTTACATTTGTCCATGGCTTAGAAAAAATGTTCACGATATTAACGTTGAAATTAATTTTTTTTTTCAAAACTAATTAAGTTCACGTAGTAGCCCATATTATAAAAATAACTATTTTTTTCCGGTAGTTTGGTTCCGGATTAATATTATCATCGCCAGAATGTACACAATCGAAAAACTACGGTGGCGTGACGTTACAAACATGGCTGCGTTTTTACGATGAAAAAGTTATTACCTATGAATAAAAAAATGACGTTGTATTGCTAAAGTGCACAATAAAATATTCCTCAGATTTCGGAGTGATTGGTTCTATATTACCGGAGAAGAAAAAATTATGCAAACCAGATTTTGGTAAAGAAGGGCACGATAAGTTTTCGAAACTTTCCTCAAAAGCAGCTGCATGAAAAGTCTAAAAATTTTCTCAGCCACTTCTATAATTATTATTATTAGAGGAAAAACCTAAAACTTTCGGATATGGGGCGACTTTGAAGAAAAAAAAATGGTTGATTAATTAAAAGGGACAACATAAAATACAATAATTTATCCCAAAAGGTCCATCGAATAATGTAGAAAATGCGAAATTTTTTTACTCCGCTCATCTGATATTGCCCCGAAGCTCCTGAGATGAAACGGGTTCATGGCTAACTCAGGTTCACCAGAGCTTCGCTCCAGGATAACTGATAGCGGGCCAAAGCAAAGTTATCTAACACACACGCTCGATTTGTCCGTGGCCTGTTACTGACGAGGGTTCGAGAACACGAGAAAAAAAAGAGAGTCTGCCCCTGTCTCCTTCCCTCTTGTTTCATTGCCGCACGTCAGTCCTCGCAGATCTTCTTCCCTCCTGTCCCGTTCCTCTCTTTCCTCTCCTGCTCCTCTTCCGGAAGGGTGGTATTTTTGAGCTATTCCCGGCATTCCCGTTCATCGAAACAACGACCAACAATCTGCATTCCGTACTTTATGGCTGATACGGTGGAAACTAGGGGTCGGTGATTGTCATACATATACATATAGCCGGAGGTTCGTCTAGTCCGTCGTTAGCTAGGGGACTGGCTGAGGGCAACGTAACCGTGTAATAACCGTATATACAATGGGTCTCTCGTATGTGGAGACGTGCCGCCTGTTGGTGCATATGTCTATGAATATGCACATACCTGTACACACACAAATCCACATATATATATATATATGTATACAGGGTGACAATTATGAGGTTGCCATGTGTTTTTAAGGTATTTCTTTTGCGGTGGGCTGTATTTTGCAGGCGCATAAGTAGGGCTCTTATGAATCATTAGTTGGTTACAGTGACGCTTAATAAAAATAAGTTACAATCAATTTTTATACCTAACGATGTACTGGTATGAAAATTTCGCATAAATATTGTAGATTTAGACATTTTAATATTGGGTGAAGTAAAAAGTTCTGAGCGTTTTCCGCTAGATGTCTTTAGTGAGCCATATCTCACGATGTATACATCGCATCGAGTCATACTATACGGCGATTTAAAGGTGACATTACGCTTCAAAAAAAGTTCTTTGACAGTTTTGTGTCAAAGAACTTTTTTTGCCAAAATACGTGTTTCATTATTTTTATTGTAGAGTGTTTATGAAAATTTTCAAGTAAATCAGACCAAAAAAATATTTTTTTCCATACAAACTTTTACACTATAAATAAGACGATCTCCAAAGTCGTACTTTTTTGTTAAAAGTTCGGTAACTTGGCTTGAAGTTTTACCAGTATACTGGGATGTATTTTTACTTAATTGTTGACGAAAAGCAATTAATTGTTAAATATTCGCGTTCGTTAAAGGAATACCTTAAGGGTCTTGCGGGGAATCTTGCGACCGAGAAAAAAATATCATTTATAACGGGTTTTCGAGTCCTCCTTGCCAAAAAATATAGCGTATTTGCGTGATGAGTGATATTCCATATTAAGTATAGCAGAATGAAAATAATAAAAATCCGAATACGAAACACTCCTGAAAAACTTTTTTTTTGTATCCCGCCATCAAGAAGAAATGATCAGGAGAGATTTCAACCTTCCATAGACACACTGGGTCATTTTGAGCCAGGAAAATTTTAAATGAAATTCTGACTTTTCCAAACATGAAAATTTTCAATCATTTTGTACAACAATTCAATTATATATTTTTCGATATTCAATTATGCAGACATATTGAGAAGTGTTGGATGTATATTCCTGATTTTTTAAAGTAAAAACCGACCGAAGGTTTGTTAATGGCAGGTGGTTTGTTAATGGTACTTCATCCATTCGAGTCAAAGTTACTTGGTATTTCAAAATCGTGGCCATAAATATAAGTGTGCCAACGGAAAATTAAAGTAGATCAATTTAATTTAATTCCAATTTAAAAGGATTTTTTTAAATCAGTGTTTCGTATTCGGAATTGAATTATCTTCATTCTGCTGGACTGGAAATGAAATCTTCGTTTTTTTCCCGAACGCTCAATTATTTCTGGTAAATACTACTCATGACAAACTATTATTTTATATAAATGTTTTTATTGTTATACAATATAATAATTATATTATATTTATTATATTTTTTTCCCTATGTTCCAACGCATACCCTTGCGGGTTTTTACGTATTACCCTTTCCAATTGAACCCATTCCTATCACTCCCTATCTGCAATTTAAAATGAGAGTAAAAACAATGATTACAAAACATATTTCAAACAAAGATTAATGAGACGAATGGAACTGCTTTACGGTTTTAGCAATTATTGTTTTAAAGTTTGGTTTTATCCCTGAAAATTGTATTCGTATATCTGAGGCAGCATACGAAAAACAAATTCCGCTTATGGGGAAATGCCTACTTCACATTGACACGTTGTTATAAAAAGGAGCAAGGTTAGGTTGCCTTTTTGGCAACTTTAAGGTATGCACTTTTAACACAATTCCAAAGCTCATTAAGTGGCACCGACTCAAACGTCTGTTTTAGTACGGATGAGCTCTGAACATCTATCAATGATTCATATTCCAATACGCTTAGCAGGGCAGGTTTAATTTTATTGACAAATGGATTTTGTACCCACTCAGTTATCAGAATAGTTCGGGAAGTAATCTGATAAAGATTTCAGCAGGCTTACTAAATGTTCCATTATGATATTTTGAATTTCATTTGGTAATTCTAACTAGTTTTCTTTCAGAAAATTAAATAAAAGTGGAAAACATCCAACTATTGTCAACGCACGCATGCTAAAAAATATTTATTTTTTGAATAAGTTAATATTCCAATGCTTCAATGACAAAAAGTATCTAATTCGCGAAACCCCGATGACTTTGCCACGGAACCCTTGGGTTACGCGGGACACAGTTTAAGAACCGCTGCTCTAGAGCACAGACTTTTACTCGAGTTTCTACACCAAGGTATCCTCGGTCTTCCGCTCACTGGTTGATGCGCCAGTCGGTGCACGGCTAAGCGGTCACCACACCGAGTATTGGCCATCAAGAACGCTGCTTAACTCGAAGACACCGTCGAGTCGAACCCCGCCTTACATCTATCAGTGTCGGTTTTTTCATAAAATATTTATATAAATATTACATTTTTTTTGCACGAGCACTTAAAAAACGATTGAACATTAAATTTTTCTCAGCTGCATGTCAGAAATCTCCATGTCAGATCCTTAAAAAAAACATACGGCCACTTTATAATCGTCACTCTGTATACGCCCATCCGAACAGAGAACTAAACATCGTGGTATGGAAGGGTCACAGGGCCGAGCGAAGCAACGGGGGCTTGCTACTGCATCAGGCTCCAGGGTAGTGCTGATGTTGATCACAGCAATGGACCCCACCGGTGAATCCACGGAAATGCACGCCGTGCCCACGTCTAGGCCGGTTTATCCTTATCGGAGGCTTCCGGGCAACATAAATCAACGTGTTTACTCGGCAGGTGGTAGGTCGGGAATGCTACACTCCCAATACACTGTACGCTTTCCCATACAGATCCAGGCTTACAGGGTTAGTTGTAGTACAGAGAGTATATGATGAGTGTATACACGGTGACGTGTGTTCGTTGGTGGAAACGATGCTTTCGTAGGCAGGGTAGAGAACACACTCCCTGTGTTCTCATTCAGTTGCCTTCCCCTTATCCGGCACCCGTTCCCCGTAAACACTCACACTCCTCTTCCACGTGTTTCCACAAACTCACGGCTAATAATGAGCACTCCGGATCCCTCCGACCCTGGGGTTGTACACTGACCATAGTGGCCATTCAACGCCTGAACGGTATTCGACCACTATCGCTTGCCCTCCGGCGACGCTTCGCCACACTAACCACCAGCCCCTGAACGCCTTTCCAACCCCCCAACTGTTGGGTGTGTGTGTGTGGTTGGTCGTGCGGATATATGAATATACATATACAAAGTATGCCTTTCCGCACGCGGCCTGCACTACTTGCCAGTCGGCAGAAGCCACTTGGACCTTTTGGGAATCAGGCCTGCTCTCGATTAATCGAGCGCATCGCGCGCAAGACGTGGGTGTGCGATACCGATGAAATTGGCCTTCAACCGAGGGCATTCTCTCGACATTCATATCACGTAACTCCATCCTTCGTGCAGTCAATTAGCACGGGAGGAGTGGCACGAACGCGCCAATGTATTTTCCATGGGGGCAAAAACCTTGATGGACAGTCAACAGGGAGAAACGCGGTGAGAGATTTAATTCTTTCTACTGACGTGTGATACCTGAAAGCGAATTCAACAGTTATCTCTTTTTGTGGGGTGTCGATGGCTTAGGGATTCGATTAGATTTACAACCTTATAAGTTAGACTTCCCTAAATGGTAACTGCGCTTCAATGCGCGTCACACAGCACTACTGATAATTGTAATTGGAACTAATCGTTTGTCATGTTGGGCAGCGACCATTAGGACGATTTACTGACGCGGTTTTGTAAAATATTCACAAGGTGAATATTTTATTAAGGCTGTGCTTTATTTGGCGTTACAGAAGGGTATTCTTGTGTGGCTATGTACCGGAAGGTAGTTGTCAATTTTATAGAATGGCGTAAACTTTGCTGATTATACAAACTGCATTCGCTTGTTGCGGCCAATTCGTATCGGTATGCTTTATCCTCAAAGGGTCTGCATAATTTTTACATTTCAAAATACGTTTTCTTTTTTGTATGCTTTCATAGATTAAAGTGTTAAATAAAAATTGACCGAGTTATTACAATTTTTGTGAAGAGTTCGCCCAGTGCGCTACGGCGAACTACCCCGCTGCAATTTACCCTTTCTTTTCTTTTGCGTTTTGCTCGAAACTATGTTTTACGAAACGGTCTAAGTCGTATTTCAAAATCTATTCTTCCCGTTCACTGGAATTTCCGACAGAACATAATTTATAACATTTTTTATCGTATGACCGGATGAGTTTTTTTTTATATGTTTATCCATTTGTTGATAACGAATGATTGAGGTTTGAAAATCACAAATTGCCATTTTTGTGATTTTCAAAACTTCAAAAAGGTGTCCGGTAATACAAGAGTTTTACTGTTATACTAAAAGTACATTCTTCTATTTTTCATTTCGGATCACCATAATTTTCAGAACCAACGATACCGATTGGCCATTCAGTAATGGCGTCGCCTTTTTTTTTGCGGTTACAAATACGAGTTAAGATAAGTCTCGCACAATTAAATAACAATATTCTTAAGGGATCAGTATCAGTCTATTTTCGGAAATTTTCGATTTTCTAAAAATATCAGTTTCGTATACTACATATCTGTAGAAATACCGTAGAGAACGTTATTTAGGTCGGAGTGACCGATAAGGGGCTAAAGAGAGTGATACAATAAAAGCATCTCTGCATGCTCAGCGCGCAACCGTCGTGTCGAGTGTCCAATGCGTTTAGAACAGAGACCTGAAGCCAAAAAACCCAAAAAAGTTAAACTTCTAAAGAAGCTGAAGGAATAATGTATGGACCAGGCATCGCTAATTGACAGTAAGAGGCTTTTTTAAAAGTTTTATGTACATTTTTACAAGAGAAACTTTAAACGCGTTTTTCTCAAAACAACGTTTTTCGACCTTGTCGAATGATTTTGGAAAAACTATTGCACCGATTAGGCTTAAGTTTACAGGGATTATTCTATGCATGTATCTCTTCCACCCCTACTAACGGAATAAATGTTCATTAATATTCAAACTTGTTTTTAAACAATTTAAGTTGTAAAAAACAGTCGAAAAATTCAAAAGTGCGCCATTTTGTTTTTTTTAAATCGGGGGTAAAAGTTTTTAGTAGGAGTCATAACTATAACTCCACTTTATAATAATATACTCGACTTTTTGTTTTCAGATGCTTCAAAGTTAAGGTTTCAAAGTACAAAGAAAAATTTGTAAATTTTTTCTTGTACTTTGAAACTTCTACTTTTATGTATAAAAAGTTTAAAATTTGGAGATAAATTTTATTATAAAAGAGAATTTCTTGAAAATATTTGCAATAGATGGAGACTGATGCCTTAAATCGTACACGCATTTTATTGAAATGTGCATTCCATATGCCTGTGACAACAATTCGTTTATTCTGAGTTCGCCCTACACAACAAAAATAAATCCCTTAACAAATAACACCAAGCGTTGTTTTTCTGCAATTGAATATATTGCAAGTAACAACGAAAGTACTCGGGGGGGGGGGGGGGGCTACGACTTAAGGCAGCCAACAGTACAGTGAACATTTCAGCCAAAGAGAAAGAAGAGATCTTTCCAGAATGTATTTTTCCTCTAGGCCGTTGGTTTTTTTTCTCTTTGAAGGATGAAATTTGAAGAGCACTATCCGATACAATTGTAAATCAGCTGGACGCATTTTCCGATTTTCGCTCGAAGCGATAGGTCTCCGCGAGTTTTCCTCCATTGACTCTCATAACTTCAATACAGAAATCAATTTCCTGCGGATCGATGGAGCACGCGGACTGGACACAGAAGACGTATTGGCTTTTGTACATCGAACTCATCTCTATCTATATTTCTACACGGTTCATCGCGTCTTTCACCGCAGGAGGCACAAAGAAAGGGGCGGAGGTCTTTCTTATTTTATCGCGTGTACGCAACTTCACATCAGGATAGTCCATAGGAACCGCAAAGTTTTTCCAATGCTGAAAATCCTGTATATAACCATGGCTCGCATTTTTCCTTCATTTTTTGCCCCCCCCCCCCCCATGCTTGGAGCTGGTTATGATAGGCAATTTCCGAATTGATCGGTAGAGCGAGTGAACGACCATCAATCGTATAATATGCAGCGTCGAAACGCGTTGGCGAGATCGCTGATGACGATGCTGATGATTGTTTTTTTTTCGGGCCTTGATATCTCCAATTAATCGTGGAAGGGTGAATGGTGGGTACGCAGCGTGATGCATGACGGTGAATCACGGTCGTGTTCACGATATAAAAATATTTCCCTCGGGGTTTCCCGACATATGCGTGAACGCTTTGAAATTAGCGACTCCGCGATATGGAACCATTTGGGTTCCGCGTCAATTGGCCCATATATGCCCACACATCCGGCGGGAGATGGAAGAAAAAAGAAGAAATATTCACTCATCGCTACTCACCCTTTTCAACCCTCACTCACACTTCCTCATCCTTTCTTTCTTTCACTTTCTCTCTCTCTCTCTCTCTCTCTCTCTCTCTCTCTCTCTCTCTCTCTCTCTCTCTCTCTCTCTCTCTCTCTCTCTCTCCCTCTCCATTTGTCTTCCATTAATCGGGAAAGAACACAAAAGCTGCTGTGCATGGCCGCCTGTTGATTTTACTCTGTACACACGTATGCCCGCAAACACACGCATCTCTATATGAATATATGCATTTATGTATGTATATTATCTTCCGCAACGCCAACCACCGCTTTGTTGTCACATACATGTATACATATGAATATACGTACACGTATCGCTGGTAACGCGTATGTACTGCGGCCAGGCGTATGTGCGTTTTCACCGCGCTTTGCTCGCTTTATTGGCAAGCCGATGAATCGACGTTAGAGGCTTAATAAAAATCCAATTTACCGCATATATCATCGTAAGAGCTTTTTCTCGTTTCCGCAGTTTTCTCGTCAGGTTTGAAAAAAAAATAATCTCGAGATAACGAAGAAACGACGCCTTTGATGATGATCCGCGGTCTTTGAAGTCACGGGGTAATTGGTGATATGGAAAATGTTACAATATGAGATTATACAAGGTGGATATACTCATTGGAATTTATAGTAGATTATTAGTCAAGAGCCCGGAAAAAAGGTGAATTTCGAAAATTTTTTATGGATACCTAGTTTATGGAATGAAATATCCGTTTAGGCGCCTTTATTCTTCATATCTTCGAGTAACTTCGCAAATTTTTTTCACAAGGTTTTGTAACCAAACGGTGGCGGTGAGGTCGGACGAAGCGAGTCACCTTTATGTCTAGTAGTGTCCTGCTGCCGGCAAGAGTTTCAGTCCAATTTTTTATTGGAAACAAAAATTCAAAATAATTTGAGTTCTAGATAAGTCTCAAATTATTTTTGAATTTTTCGATTTTTTATAAAATTGTGTATATTTGAAAAAAAAACATCGTCTTTGACACCAAAAAATCGCCGAAAATAATTGTTTTCGGAAAAAGTTTTCAGCATATTAAAAAGCCTGTACGTACTTCGAAGTAATGTGTTGTTACGAGGTTCCGAAAAAAAATTCAATCGAACCGGTGAAGAATAGGCGATGTAATGTTGTCGGATGCAGGATGCTATCAGACAAAGGTGGCTCGATTCATTCAGCTTTAGCGTCGCCATTTTCTTACAAGATCTTGTGAAAAAATGTGTAAAGATGCTTAAAGATATATAGAATAAAGGCTGCTGTACGCAATTTCCATTCTATCGATTGGGCATCTATAAAAAATTGTCGAAATTCACCGTTTGTCCGAGCTCCGGACTGGTAGTCTCCCTTGAGCGTAAAACAATCGGGCTTTTTCCCTGCTAGTTCTAACACTTTTAATTTTTTTTTCCTCTCTTATTTCGAATCGCCCGTGGCTGAAGAACACTTTTCTGGTTCGAAATACTCCGGGGGAAATTGTGATATGAACGATCGCTGAGCTTTGACGAATGCACTCAGGCACTTCAGTAGTTCATCGATCACTCGACAACCGCGGAACATGACGTAATTCCCAGGCTTAATAAAGTTTATAAATTTGTTAATGCTACACAAGTCAATAATGTGCTTTGACTACAAGGGTTGGGTATACTATTTGATGACGCGTATATTTATGAATTGCGCCCTTATTCCACGCCGCAATGAATGATTAGGCCAGCTGCTTGAGAAAGGTAGACAAATATATAAAATGAGTACAGCTCTTATATCAATTCTCCAATTATGGTTTGCCATTAATCTTGGTCCCTCTTCAACAGACCCTCATCATCTCTCCTTCTCACTCTTTGCTCCTACTTTTGTAGGATTTTTTGTATATCCATTAACTTCTATTTTCCCTTATGCTTCGAGTATATATAAAAGAAAGAGAAAGAAAGAGAGAGAGAGAGGGAGAGACAGAAAGAGAGAAAGGGCAAGACCAAAGCTCAGGAGTGCTCGAGCCAGAGCTATGCCCATTACCTGGGATATAGCTGGGAAAAATCAAGAACCTTAACTCTCGTGGCCCGGGCTTCGGCGCTGGTCAGAGACCCCGACGCCAGTACATTGCAAAGCCTTTTCTCTCTTCCAGTACTCACTTACTCACCGTCTCTCCGTGGCAGAGACGCCGTACCCGACTCGTACATCTCTTTCTCTTTATTTCTTTTCTTTTTCTCATTTCAAAGCCTCCACCATACCGCACATTCGTCGGGCGGTGTTCATTTCTCCGTATATCGTAGATTTTTTTATATCTATATAGAGATATAAATGGGAGAGGCATTGCCGTATCGTGGCTCGGCTTTGAGCGCTTTTTTTTTTCGAGGGTGCACTTTTCCACCGTCTTCTAAAAATTGTACCGAAAAAGCAAGCCCCACCCCTGTACCCCTCTCAACCCTCGCTGTTCCTCCTCCGCTAGCCCCGTCCCATACTTGGGAAGGAAAACTCTTGGGCCCTTGTGAACAAAAATTCTCGTATAACGGGTTACGGAATTCACGAAGGTAAAGTTTTGTAAAGTATGCTTTTTTTCAGGGAAATTGGAAAAGTATGGAAAAAAGAATTACAAAGATGAGCTGAAATCATGATAATAATTATTATCGCGGTTCTTGTTGTATTAAGTTGTTGCTGCTATTATTATTGTCGTTATTTTTACAATTACCTGTGAGTACTCCCGAGGGAGTTTTTTGTTTGCTCTTATTATTTCCGTTGCAACCATTAGAATTAGAATGGATATATGTACAGGGTGATTCATACCTTTGTGGCTTCCTTGGTGAGCGTATAGGGTGTTTCATTGCGAGCAGAACACTTTTTTTAAATGCCGTGTGACAAAAATTGATCAAGTTATTCGCATTCAAAGTCCGACGCTGAGTGAGCGAAGTTTTGTCACGCGACATTTAAAAAAAGCCCTTCCTTCGCAATTAGACACCTCATGGGTTAGCCAATGGAAGCCTGATAGTTGTTGATCAACCTGCATATGATGGCGTGATAATGCGCACGAAGAAATAAAGTCACGACGATGTCATCTGGTCAGCTACTCAAGTACTCCACGGAAACTTGAATTTTCATTTTCCCCTGAATTTATGAATTTAATGTTCGAGATAATTCATGAAGACGGAAGAGCGAAAGAAAATTTTTGATGGATTTTCAATAAAACTATTATTTATGCCATTAAGCGACCTTTACATTTTTTTATTGGCTACCCCTTCCACGAGGATCTTTTTTTTCTCACAAAGCGATATGTAAGAACACCTAAACAAAGTGATTGGGATACTTGTGCAATCATACTTGTCCCCACTCCTCGGTCGGGATTCAATGGTTCATCGCAACGGATCCCTATACTAAAACGTGACGCGCGTTCATTGAATTTTAATCGGAATTTCCCATTGACATCCAATGTATAAATCCAATTTTGAATCCTAAATATTTCCCAGATTATATCGAACCCAATCCGATACGATTCTTCATGGATCCCATCGCATTCTGTAAGTTGAATTTTGTAAACAAAATAGATAGATATACAAAATGAGTGGATTTTAAAAGTATATGAAACATATCTTAAAAAAGTAGAAAGCGCTTGGAAAAGTAGATCAGGCCGTCATCCAGCTGCACTATCTATGCCTGAAATATAAAATTAAAGCATCAACAAATTATGAATAAAAAATTATCGTAGTATTTTTTATTTCCATATGATTTATTTATGTATCTGCATATATGAGAATTGGATTACATCGTGTCCTGTCTCGTTAAAGTTTTTGTCTAGCTGCGGGATTTGCACCTATGCCTTCTAATTCTAAAGCTGAGCGCGATATCTACTTAGCCATCCTAATACTTGTACAGTATAAATTTGCTTTTTCCGTTGCTTTATTTTTATCATTCTAAAAATGTCGTTAATTTTTTTTATTTTTATTTAATCTTTTTCCTTGAAACTTAAAAATAAATCCTTGAAATAAAGTTAAAAAAGGGGAATCTGGATTTATAATAATTCTCAATAATGAATTCATTTGTAATGTTTTTTTATTTTTATATTGTTTAGATATTATACTCATGACATATTTGGTTGAATTTTGGTTTTTGGGTTAATAATAATTCAAATTATACTATATTGAATATAATCACTTTTGTCCCTAACCTATTCCTTGGCAGTCTATTCCATCGGTAGCCTCAACACGCAGCTGACAGCTATCAGGCTGTGATCCGGTTACCGTAGTAAGGCACGCCTGAACTGTGCCGTATGTCCACCGGATCAGACGAACCGTCGTACGGGAGTAAAAAGGTACCCTGATCAGGCTGAAGTAAAGTAGCCTTCTTACTCCCTTACTACGGTTCCAATAATCCGGTCGACATCCGGCACAGATCAAGCGTGCTGTTACACGGCGTCCATAGCAGCCATGGGCGCGGCATACAGGCTACCTTACTTCGGCATGTTCGGGGTACCTTCTTACTCCCGTACTACGGTTTCACTGATTCGGTGGACATCCAGCACTGATCAGGCGTGCCTTAAAGCGGGGAACCACTTTAGGAGACCAAAAATTAAATGATTTTTTGGATTTTTTTATTGTGAAAAAAAAACGGAAATTTCCGCAACTCTGACAATAATTTATTCATATTTTCATACATGTCTGGTTATTTTTTCAAGTTATTTCATGTATTAATTAAGATCTAATCCGCTGTGTTCCTTGGCGTGTCCTCATCGTCGTTGTCGATTTGCGGGAATTGTGCAGCTCGCAATTCGCATCTGAAATAGTCCAACAAATTTTTATACATTCTTGAGATGTTTTTTTTTAACATGAACCTAAATTTTGAAAAAAAAAATCGAAAATTGAATGTTGGAACGTGTTTGAAAAAAAATGATCGATTTTTAGCATTTTTCTCCCGGAATTTTGCAATAATACCTGTTCTAAACAATCTAATCTTTCCAACTTTAGGTTCATGTTTTAATAAATTGTATTATGTAAACGTCTTCCAAATTTGAAGATGATCCATCAATTAGTTCTTGAGTTATGATTCCCGCAAATTGAAAAAATGTCGTTTCGAGAAAAACACGTTTAAAGTTTCACAAACGAAAAACTCAAAGTCAAATGCGTTTAATTAAATGATAAAATGTCTTACCGATTAAGCAGCGATTCCAGCACCATACAGCAGTCCTTCCTCTTCCTCCCGCAAATTATTTGCAGCTTGCATTTCCTCTTTACGAGCTTTTCGAGCTTCTTTTGTCGCTTTTACGCGAACATTTTCACTCGTAGCAGTACTAAGTTTTTTCGCGCTAGCACTCGGACCCTCGGTTTCAATTGCACCTTTGTTAGTAAACTGATTCCCGTGGAAAGATCTCTTCCGTTGCTTTTGGCGTCTTTCAGATGCGTTATGATCATCTTTTGGATAAGATGACATTTTGCAACTATAGAATATTTACGATGTGTACTAGGCAAAAGCCGAAGCTAAACTGAATCCAGAATGACGGTGATGCTTCTAGTAGCTTCTATTCTAGCAATTTATAGTACATGTTCCTTTTCAAATAATATAATAAAAGACCTTCTGAATCATCTGTTCCACCCCAAAGCAAACGTACAATGATCTACGTCACAGGTGAGTCATAAAAAATTGATTTTTTGAAGTATCTAAATTGGTTGCTCGCCTTAAAAAGGTATTCCGGACCGTAGCTTGACAGCGGCCTCATCAGTCTTCAAGCTGCTGGATAAAAATTTCTAGTCGGGCGTATCACTGAAAATCCACTATTATTATTGTTTGTTATCTATTTAGCTGCACTTTTACATAATATTACCACCCACGTATACGCTCATGAAACGTGCAGGTTATGTTTCAATACGCCGCCTACTTTCTCGTGGCTTTTCACATATTTTCAATTCGAACGTGATAAGAATTCTCAAACGGCGTTCACCGGGGAAAAATAAATAATCCAATTGGATCCCAATTAAGACTCCTTATGTGAGTCTGAGCAACCTCATTAAAAGATACGTACACCTTTATTCGTAAATGGTGCATAGAGCAAATGCATTGGCTGTAAGGTTATATCAGATACAGTATGAACCTTAATCCTCGTTAACTCGATTGTCTCGACAGCTTAGTCCAGCAAAGCCAAGAGACTTCGGGTTTCTGTCCAATTCCATCATTGTAGGCTATATTCAGTAACCCACCCTTGCGACGCTCTCGTGTGTCCACTAGAAACGTGCGTTCGTATATATATATATATATATATACATATATATACAAATGCATACGTAACGCGCACACGTGCAAAATCAGCGGCATTGTTCGCACGCCCGCCCGTCGCAGCAGGAGGACCATCTTATTAAAGCGTCCCTCTCTTCGGTCGTCATGTGAAGTACTCGCTCCTATATATTTACGTGCTCCTTGCTCTCAACAGGAAATTGGCGTGGTCGGGCTCATAATATAGAACCGTCTGTACCTTACATTCACAATATATATGGGACATTTTATGTCAACCAAACACGTCCCTCATATCCTCGTCTCTGATCCTGATGTCTTTGTCTTGATCCTGAAGTCTTTGTTCCTGATTCTTCGTCATCCAATAGTTCCGAGTCAAAGAGATGCTCAATTTTTCGATTTTGGGCGCTCAGTGTGAGAAAACCAAAAAAAAATCGGGAGGACACTTGTACATTGGTTCGTCAATTAAGAAGTTGGAATGACGCGACATCCCGAAAAAATTACTAATCTTTAAATGCGGATTTGAAGAAACTCAATATAGGATCAATTTGTGGTTTTTTAATGGATTTTTTTTCTACAGTGGTCCCTATTGTGTATGTCGTAGTTACCCGTTGGAGGATGTGAGAAAAAAACCACTTTTATATTACGCGTACTTTTTTCTAAATATTAAATATATTTTTTATAGATATTTTGAATGAATATTCATTGAATATATTTTTTATATCAAATATATTTTTAAACCTAATTGTCGAAGGAGATATTTTACAATTTTTGAAAAATTGCGTAACAGAGTTTACGAAAAAGTGTTGATTTTCGGTAAAAGAAATAAAGTGATAGGGAGCCAATGCGCACGTTTCAAATTTGACGATTTTTCTTCCGAAACACAGGACAAAACTACATTTTTAAGGATTTAAAAAATTGCTCGAAATCTTGAAATTGGCGAACATTATAGATCCGACTAGGTAAATCAGTTAAACAACTGTTACGGTTCAAAACAAATTTAGAAAATTCAATACCGATCAGACATCAATGATACTTCGATTCTTTGATAAATGCCTGCCCGATATCTCAAAACTTGCAAAACTTGCTTTTTCATTAGAAAAAAAAACGTTTTTCTAATGAAAAAAGTTCAAAGCATTCAGAAATTTGATTCATTCTACCGACCCCTCTTAAATTTAGATCTAACCATTCTTCTGCGCTGCTCTTTACGTGGGAAAAATTTCATTACGACAGCTAAAAAATTTGTTAAAATTAGAGGGTGCACAAGAAAATGTCATTTCTCGACGTTTCAGAATCGTCCAACCATATTCCCATTGTAATGAAGGATTTTTTTTCTCTATAAAAAATAATTCTCAAATTGCGCGATATAAAAATTGTTTGGCAAGCTTATTCACATTTCAGATTTCTTTGACGCCCAAATATTTGAAGACTAAGTTTTATGCGAAAGTGATATTGAAAAAATGATGAACCTCGCTCGATACCACAGACACAAAATCCACGATAATACGATTCACGGTCGTCCAAGTGCTATAAAAATATTTTATAGCATGTGGACTCTGGCCAACCACGGGAAGATTCCATGGACATCCAATTATTATTCTTATGACACGCAGGCTTGTGAAAAGCCATTCCCGCATCATTCAAATAAATAATATAACGGGTACGATGTACGATCAACGAACTCCGTACAAGCTGCACTTTGTTTCACCACCGCAGAACATGGATCAAAGTTCCTCAAGCTCCATCGCATACTTTACTCGTTCATTCGCGGAGCGTGTTTATCGAGTGGCTGCGTGTTGGATATGTACATTCGCACACTTTATGGTCTCTTTTGTGGGAACGAGACCCTCATTTGGTACAGCCTTTAACATCGCGTGTACCGAAACATCTACGGAGAGACTAAGGCAGTGCTATTTTTTTTCTAGCACCGAGTACTCAAGTACTCCGCGAAACTGAACTTTGCATCGTTGGAATGCAATGAAAAATATTCTTTTTTATTGCTTAAATTAATGTTTTCAGATCTACGAAGATCGCTATACGATATATACGTTTCTTGGTTGGAGATCACGGTAAATCTGCAAAGAAGGACTTTGAAAAATAATGAATATGAATCAATAAAAATATTATAGAACGTGGGTTAATTAAACAATTCTATTAATGAATTTTGTACTTTTTTTCGTTGCATGTGAACGATTTGTACAAAATTTTGCGCAGAGAAGACCATTGATAAATCATAGCGGATCTTATTTACAACGAAAAGAAGTTGCTAGAGACAGTGAATTTTCGAGCATAGACGCATAACATTTTTTTTCGAAATTTTATTGAAAAAGTATAGAACATTTTTCAAAACGTTGAACACGACTTTCGGAAAAAAGTTTTTACCCGTATGGGTACGGATCTTTTGTACAAGCAAGAATTTCTACAGTTTTCGAAATGCCTGGCTGACTTATTGCAGGTCAATACTGAATTATAAGTGATTTGTTCTAAATAAATAACTTCGATGTCTCCTCCATCAACACTCCATTGTGGCCTGATCGGTAACCCGTTCGATGACGAAATAAATACGTTCTCGGTGAATGGAAGGTCCGGAGGGTCTAGGAGAGAGTAGGGCACAATGTGTCACGGGGCACTGTGAGCCACATGCGGTTTTTCGGAGGTTTGTAACTCGTAAATTCCGAAATTTTATGTGTTGGAGCGTGATTTATATTTGGTTTCGTCAGACCTAAAAGAAAGTCGATAGCAGCTCACAAAGAATTATTAAAAATTAAAAATTGATTTGAGGCTTGGAAAAAAATATTTCGCTCGCCGGGAAAACATAAAAAATAACGACACTTTCTATAGCGGCTTGGGTTTTCGGTCCTAATCGATAGTTTTATTATTTATGATGCACTCAGTGACTTGTGTTTTTACATTCGTAGCTTAATTACTAGTTATTTTCATCAATAATCAAATATTTTAATAGTGGGGTACAATGTGTCACCGAGTTGCGGGCACAATGAGTCGACTCTCAATGAGGAAACAAAGAAGTGACGATGCTCCGAAGAAGCGCAATGTGTCACGGGCAACTGTCAACCACGTGCGATTTCTCGGGGTTTTGTAGCTCGTAAAATCCGAAATCTATTGTGTTTGTCCGTGATTTATATTAACTCTTTAACAGCTGAGTTTTTTTGGAGCGTTTGGCAAAGTTGGTACATGGTGAATCTGAATTCATGAGTACCCAATGTGAGAACAAAATTATTCGAGAATTTTTTTATCCTCAGAAACTAGCTCAAATGAAAAAACCACCCCAATCGCTTGAAAACATCTTAATTTCATTTCCCATCGTTCATTTCTGCCAGAAATTGAGGAAAAGTCAATCCAGAACACGTAGTGGGATTCTGAAGAACTTACGGATCAATCAACTTTTATGAACTACCCCTCAATTGAGAGAAATTCACCCCCAATGGATAAAATGTTATCATCTCAGTTTCTGTTATTTTATCCTGATCTGAATCGAAATATGAGTGTTCCAGAACACATAAGCATATTCTGAAGGACTTATGGATAATTCGATGTTTTGTTACTGTTAGGGGTAGTTTTCGAGTCAGATTTTCTTGCTACAAATTTTTCATGTGTTTTCAAAAATTTATATGAACTGAACATCAATAAAAGTGCATTTTTAGGCGTATCACCACTGCTAGGGGCGGTTTTTGATGTTTTGTTACTGTTAGGGGTAGTTTTTGAATCGGATGTTCTTGATACACATTTTTCTTGCGTTTCCGATAATATATATGAACTGAACATCAATGGAAGTGCTTTTTCGGGCGTATCACCATTTCTAGGGGCGATTTTCGATGTTTCGTTACTGTTGCGGGTAGTTTTCCATTCGGATATTCTTGCTACAAATTTTTCATGTGTTTTCAAAAATATTTATGAACTGAACATCAATGAAAGTGCATTAATGGGCGTATCACAATTGTTAGGGGTGGTTATCGATATTTTAATACTGTTATGGGTGGTTTTTGGTTCGGACCTTTTTGCTCCAAATTTTCGATGTTATTTCAAAGCACAGACTTGAGATCGCGACTCTAAAAAAAATTTTGCCTAAAAGTTATTCTCATTTCTCATTTTTTCGCAATTTTCGCACTTTTTGACAGGGTGTGAAACTGAAGAGGTGCAACCCTTGCGTTTGCCCAATTTTGCATGATTAGATGCATCCTTCATCTTCAAAATGCGATCTTAACGATGTCGATATGTTCATTTTTCTGGAAGTTATGATTTTTCAAAGTAGGTGGGACGTATGTGTCCCACCAGCCGTTAAAGGGTTAAGTTTCGGCTGGCCTAAAAGAAAGGTAATAGCAGGTCACGAAGAATTATTGAAAATAGAAAATTAATTTAAGCCTCGAAAAAAAATGTTGCTTTCCGGGAAAACTTCATATATTGTGGGGCAATTGTGTGGGGCACAATGTGTCATCGAGTTGTTGAGCACAAAGAGTCGACTTCTATTGTTATTGGCAAATAATACCCGTTGTGAAATTATCGGTATGTATGAAAATCTGTCATCTATGTTAGGAAAGTATAAGAGTTTCAACTGGTTCGTTGTACCCTACGTTTCGCAGGACTTGACACACTGTACCCACCTATCTGACACATTGTACCCCACCCGTGAAGCACAATGAGCCAATCCGCAATTTTTTTTCTGATCCTATTATTTTAGGATTTTTAATCTTTTTGCAAAAAATATGGTAGCTTTATTGTACGCCCACAGGTTTATAAAATCGGTTATGAACTTTTTTTTCTAATCAGACTACTTTGGTAAGAGTAAAAGTTCGATATAAAAAAGTGACCCACCTTCCTCTACAGTACGCCTACAGTAGGCCTAAAGGGGTCCCAGTACGTTCTGCGGAAGCACTCGTAGGCCCACCTAGGGTTTCACAGGTTCAGTTGCACTCTGCATTGGCCTCCTTTGAGTGACAATGTTCAGTTTCTGCCATTCGGGAGGTTCATCGGATGATGTTTGGAATACCAATGCGCTAACGCATTGGTATTCCAAACATTGTACTCTCGTTTAGGTACTCTCGTTTAGGTACCCGATAATCCGCTATCGCCGATCTCTGCTCGGGGAAGAAGGCCTTTATTTTGCGGGTTGAACGCGGCTCGTAAATTTTGACTCGGGCTTACACGCAACACCTTTTCAAAATTTGCAAATTACCTGCAATTTACTTACAAGTTACTGGCATTAAATTAATTACACGAAACTTTTATAAGACTAATATGTGGTACGAAACATGTCAGGCTTGAATTTTGATAAAATCATGACAAGGATTTGGTTTTAAGGGAGTTTTGATTTTCAGAAAACTTCTTTATTTTACCTTACTCAAAATTCAAAATGTAGCAATAAAAATTGTGTAAATTAGAAACTTGCACATTGCTTCTTCATTATTTTGCTTGATTCATAATTTTATTGATAAAAAATCATACAATACGTTTCAATTGCTAATAAATATTAAGTACCAACAAAAAACGTAATAAGAAAAAGCACCCCGTACGATGGAACAAATAATACAATTTAAAAGAAATGCAAATAAAAATTCAAAATATTGCACAATCGAAATCGAACAAGTTTCGTCTACTTTTTCCATAAGGAACGAACGCGACTTTTTCCGTTATCATTGAAAAAATCGTCAGCGGGTATTCCAGCCAGACACCTTCACAACCATAGTGATGTCACGTCACCCAAATGTTTTCCCGCTCTCCTCGCTGTATCGGTTCCATCTTGGAGTATTTCCAAAAAAAAAAAACGTGCCTTCCACAAGGGACAAACCCTCTGGAAATTAACTTTTGGCACGCAGCTCCACATTTATTGCTTTTCACGAGAAACATTGTTTCTTGTGACGAGAGAAACGAGAACTATTCGGTGTGCTTTTAGATTCTCTGCTGTAGTAATTTACTAAAAAATTATCGTGACTCGTGAAAGATAAATATCCAGAGAAAATAGATTTTCTGGCAGTTGTATGTGCACAAATAAATAAATAAAAAGATTCGAGAAATTGGTTACATTTACACAAATCCGTATATGGGCAAAGGTGATTTTGAGGACATACAGTTTTGCGGACTGTCCTGATAGTAGCCGGCCATCCTTTTACAAAGAATTATTCAAGTTCAACGCCTTCAAAATCACCTCCACGTAAATGCGAGAATATTTAACATATGAACGAGTTACTTCACGTACCGTCTTCAAGTAGCTGGATGTGCTGATACCCACCGTTACATAGATATGACAGGTTCAACATATACTTTTCCCACACACACATATATATATAATTTTAAACACAGATACACACACACACACACACATATTTATTTACATAGATATGTCAAACCGCAGTATGCTGCATTTTCATATTACAGTAAAGTCATATCTAGTTTCTCTGGAGCATACCTTGGCTATATCCCTGCGGCTTCTTGGCGCTCGTTCGCTCTCAGAAAGCAAGTATAATCATCGCCCATTTGCACGGAAATTGTGTCTCTCGCCAGTACTCAGTTCTTCCTTGTTCGAACATACCTATACCTTTGTAGCAACAATCACCACCTACAATGGATAGAAGGAATACAACAGTAAGAAACAGTGTAAAATAGGGAAACAGAGCAAGAGAGACAGAGAGGGAGAGAGAGAGAGAGAGAGAGAGAGAGAGAGAGAGAGAGAGAGAGAGAGAGAGAGAGAGCGAGGAAAACTAGCCACGGTTTTCTTTCTTCGGGAAAGAGCGCAGCTGTAGCGTTGCGCTATATGCAACACACCATCGTCCAAACGTTATTTAATTATTCATGATTGTCGAGAAAGAAAACACCGCATTTGTATAGCCTCACCCACTACCCACTCTTCCTGCGAGAACAACGAGCTAAAGATTTTTTAAAAAATTTTGCCGACCTCGACTCAGTAGGGAGAAACGGAATTTACCGTGATGATTAAAATGCTCACGAGAGCGGGAATAAAAATTGTCGCAACCACACACACATTTTCAATAATATATATTAATATAAACGTGTGAAGGTGTTACATTATATATATTGTAACATCGTATGTGTGTGCTTTCATAAGAACCTCTACGTTTAATCGAGTATATATAAAATCGCGAGGAAAATTTTCCTGCTCAACGTTATTCGCTATATACGTATACATGTGATTCGTAGAATCATTCAACTTTCGTCTATTGGTTGAACATTTTTTTAGCATTGAAAATGCTTTTAAAGATATATATAGGGGGTCTGATTTAGCGAGATTTCACATGAAACTAACGTTACCCCCACTCCACTGCTGCTGTGTTGTAGCAGAGTGGGGCGAGCTGTGACATGCTGAATGCCTGTGATTGGTTGAAAAATACTGCATTACATGTAGAGTCATTTATGGTTACAGATGGTAAATTTCAATTTTCATGTGTACATTACGATGTTATCAGGATGATAATTATATTTACAGTTTTAGAGAGTAAGAGAGTGGAAGAGCGAGAGAGAGAGAGAGAGAGAGAGAGAGAGAGGGTGGGTGGATGGATGGATGAGAATGTGATAATGTGAAAGTATGAAAATGTGAAAATGTGAAAGTGCGAAAATGTGAAAATACGAAAATGTGAAAATACGAAAATGTGAAAAGTGTAACAATGCTAAAATGTGAAAACGCGAAAATGGGAAAATGAGAATATGTGATGGATGGATGGATGCAGAGTGAGAAAGAGAGAATGTGAGAGAGAGCAACTCATATTATTTGCATGTACTTTTTTTATTACCCGAAAAGTCTGATAACACTTTCAATGCTATGAAATAGTTGCGGTTTGTGTAATATCTGTAGATCTTTTCTTATATTTCTCGTAATTTCGTGGCTTTTTAAATAAAAGAAACAATCGCAACGTTTGCGGAGCCAGAAGCTTCCATGAAATAATTCTTCAGGATTTTGAGAAATGTGCGCGATGGGTTGTTTGCGGATGGTGAGCGTGCTGTTTCGACTCTGGCACCGTTTCAGACGGTGTGGAGCACGCAAACTACATTCTACACACTTCATCGATTTGTTTCTTTACATATGCAGGGCCGGTTGGGGGGGGGGGGGCAATAGGGGCTGAAGCTTCGGGCCCTTCATAAGACGGAGGCTCCGTCATTCAAATTTTTAGGTAAAATTCGCTAAAAAATAGTATCTAACACTTATTGAAACAAAAAATCACTCCAAAGACCTGACAATGAAAAAAATGTTGCCACACTTCCATGAAGCACTTTGTTTTAATAACATTTCGAAGCGTATTTCTGCAAAAAAAAATGACAAACACCAAACAGGACAAATTCTTCATAAAATAATATATTTCATCGATTGTCATTTTCTAAATGTCATGTAGCCAACCAGCCAACTAAATGTCAGCCAACCAGTCATTTATTAAAATTTGACGGTGTATTCGGTAGGTAGATATATTTGTTTGCTCATCATGTTTTGCACATTGTTTTAAAACTGCTGAAAAACGTCTATGAAAATTTTAGTACTTAGCACCAGACGCTTACACCGGCCAGTATATTCATCTAAAAATCGTTTCCTTTAAAATTCTATAAATTAAAAGAGAAAAAAAAACTTTTGAATTGGTAAGTCGAACTCATGTGTGTTGTATAGCATAGAATTACATTATATTAGACTATAAAGTATATAATTACACAGTTAAAAAGTGAATTTATTTATATGAAACAAAAATGGAAAAGTATGATAATTGTAATCGAATTTAGCTGATGTCAGGAAATATCTCCTTTCTTAACTTCAAATAATGTTAGTTGTTCGAAAGAATCTTGTTTTTTCGCAATAAATTATTTGAACACTATAAAAAGAAATGTCATCTTGTTTGAAAATAATTAGGGGCCTTCTACTTCTTTGTTGCCTCAGGGCCTTCATATCTGTCAATTCGGCACTGCATAGATTTGAAAAAAAGAATGTACATACACTACCGGCGAAAAGTTTCCGGACAAAAATTCAAAAAACTTCTGGAACAATTTTTTATGCCATTTTGTCGATAGTTGACATAAATTAATTTACTAAACGGCATTTTAAACGGAATTTTTACTATTTTTTTTACAACTAGTACCTTTTTTGGAAAACGACAATTTTTCGCCTTTTTTTTGTTCCTTTTTTTTTGGGCCCCGTTTACAGATAAACATTTTTTTATGTATTTCTTTGACCAGGATCATAAAGGGGAAGCTTTAGCTTCATTTTTTTTTAAAGCTTCGTATGATTTTTTTTCTAAAGATATTTTGATTAAAAAAAAAAAATCGAAAAAAAATCTGAATAAATTCTGGCTAACTCAACGAAAACCGATTCAACTTTTTACTATCTTGAGGTTTTCCTCGAATCCTTGTCGTTTTTGCGTTAGACGTTATTTTTCAAATTGTCTCTTTAGAAAAGGAATCAAAATATCTTTAGAAAAAAAATCGTACGAAGCTTAAAAAAAAAACAAAATTGAAGCTTGAGCTTTCCCCTTTATGATTCCGGTCAAAGAAATGTATGAAAATTTTTGTTTCTGTAAAAGAGGTCCACCAGAAAAGGAACAAAAAAAAACGAAAAATTGTCGTTTTCGACAAAAGGTACTAGCCGGAAAACAATAGTAAAAAAAATTATAAAAAAACGGAATGAAGGTGAATTCCTCCCCTTCAAAATGCCGTTTATTAAATTCATTTATGTCAACTACTGGCGAAATGGCATAAAAAATTGTTCTGGAACTTTTTTGAATTTTTGTCCGGAAACTTTTCGCTGGTAGTGTATATATATATATATATATAAGGTGCAGTAAAAAGAAATCCATTATTTTTGCATGAAATTAAAGGCTTTATTTAGCATAGTTAGAATGATCCGATTTAGGTCAAATATGCACCGTTTTGATCGATAACTTGTTGCCACTTTGAAGGTAATTTCATTATGCCTTTCTCATAGAAACCCTCGTCCCTATTGGCGAAAAACTGGGATAGTCGATTTTCACAAGCTTCTCTTGAGGCTAATTTTTCACCAGCAAAATCATTCGCCATAGACAGGAACAGGTGGTAATCACTTGGTGCCAGATCCGGACTATAAGGTGGATGCATAAGAACCTCCCAACCAAGCTCCCGGAGCGTCTGGCGAGTCACTATCGATGTGTGTGGCCTGGAGTTGGCCTGATGGAACACAATTCCTTTCCTATTGGAAGCAATCGCCCAAAGCTGGCCGCTTCTGGGCGATTGCTTCCTTCAGACGGTCCAATTGTTGACAGTGCAGGTCTGAATTAAGAGTTTGGCCGTAGGGAAGCAGCTCATAGTAGATGATTCCCTGCCAATCCCACCAAACACACAGCAAAATCTTCCTGACCGTCAATCCTGGCTTGGCCACCGTTTGCGCCGGCTTACGGCGATTCGACCATGACCGTTTTCGCTTGACGTTATCGTAAGTGACTCCTTTTTCATCAGCAGTCACCATCCGCTTCAGAAATGGGTCGATTTTGTTGCTACTCAGCAACGATTCGCAGATGGAAATTCGGTCCATGAGGTTTTTTTGCGTTAACTCGTGTGGCACCCATACATCGAACTTCTTTTTGTATCCAGCCTTATTCAAGTGGTTCCAAATGGTTTTTTGTGCAATTTTTAGCTCCTGGGCAATCGAAATAGTGCTTACATGACGGTCGGACTCGACGATTTCCATTATTTTATCGACATTTTCGACAATTGGCCTTTCAGAGCGTGGTGCATCTTTGACATCAAAATTACCGGAACGGAATCGACGAAACCAAAATTGCGCGTGATTGGCTGTTACAGTATCAGGACCATAAACAATATTCACATTTTCAGCCGCCTGGCTTGCGTTTTCGCCTTTATCGAAGAAAAACTGTAAAATATGGCGTATTTTCACTTTGCTGGTGGCCATCTTTGACGTGCGCTCAAAAAATATTGAGTCATGGAATCACAAAACTGTCTGAGATGTTTATTTTAGTACGAAATCTTATCTTTCTAACGCCATCTAGCGTAATCCGATCGCACTTATACAACGCGAGATACAGATTACTAAAGCCATCTATTGCAAAAATAATGGATTTCTTTTTACTACACCTACTATATATATGGTATATACACATATATCGCGGATCTCTCGCTCTCTCTCTCTCTCTCTTTCTATATATATATATGTACAGTACTGGACAAAAAAGTAGGCACTAGTCGAAATTTTTTACCGCACTAAAATTTACATAGCGGACTCAAAAATAAAGGTAATTGAATTTTCCAAATGGCGTTTCAAAGAGGACAAGTTTACTTTTATTTTGCTTTTTTTTAGAAAATTCTCTACGATTTTTTTTCGCCCCGGTGCGCACTTTTGAACGTGGCCATTCTTCGGCTATTTTTTGGCCGTCGAAAATTAACTGCAAAGTTTGTGGAAAATTTTTTTCCTCGGTTTTTTTCCATGGGAAACTTGAAAAGAATATCAAAACCGACATTTTTATTTTTTAGAAAGTCTCGTACGATATTTTTTCGCCCTAGTAGTGCATTTTTAGCTAAAAAATACATGTTTTAGAAAAAAAAGGCGTCATCGAAGAACTATAGGGTTTTAGGGGAAATGTCAAGAAGGTAAAAAGTTATATGGGTTCACACTGGAGTGGCTAGAATTTTTTTCAGAATTTTTGTTGGACATTTTTTTTTACCATTTTTGTTTGGAACTTTGATGAGTGGACAGGCTTGGGGTCTAGAATAATTAAGAAAGGAAATTTGTTTACATTTTCATTTTTAATTAACTACAATTTTTCGAGATGTTTTTTATTTTTGAAAATTAAAATAAAAAATGAAAATGAAATAAATGAAAAAAAAAATTATAAAAAAATTATTGTTAATTAAAATTAAATATGTAAACAAATTTCCTTTCTCAATATATTGTCCTAGACCCCATAATTCCCAAGTGGAGCCTCTCCACTCATCAAAGTTCTAATTTTCTACAAACATTGCAGTTAATTTTCGACGGCCAAAAAATAGCCGAAAACGGCCACGTTCAAAAGTGCGCACTAGGGCCAAAAAAAAATCTTAGAGAATTTTCTAAAAAAGTAAGATAAAGTTAAACTTGTCCTCTTTGAAATGCCACTTGGGAAATTCAATTACCTTTATTTTTGAGTCCGCTATGTAAATTTTAGTGCGGTAAGAAATTTCGACTAGTACGTACTTTTTTGTCCAGTACTGAATATATATATATATATATATATATATATATATATATATATATATATATGTGTGTGTAACCGTTTATACTCATGCTCCGGTATTAAGACCCGGTGAGCTCTTTACGAGAAGGTGAACTCGGTAGCGTGCAGCTGTCAGTGGCAGCATTTATTGTTAGTTAAACGTAGAGGTTAGTTGAATGCGGCACACACACACACACACATGCATACCCAGAAACCCACATACACCTCAGAAAATAAACATACACAACATCAGCTAACATACAAACGGGCATAAGCTGTACAATCCACTATCCAAAATGTATGTAGGTCGAAACTTTTCGTTATTTTCGAGCTGCTGATAGGTGTGTACTTGTGTGTAAACTGTGTATAATACTTGCAGTAGCGTATATAAAATAGTGGTGGTAGTTGTGGTGTGTGTGTCTATAAATTCTATACGTACAGCAAAAAAAAAAAAAATGGGCAGGAGAGAGAAAGAGTGAGCGCAAGGTTGGGCGGATGTGGCGAGAAAGGACGAGAGGAATGGAAAAGGAGTTTAGAAAGCTTGCGAGTGTTCCACAGCACGGGTCACCGCCGTCACAGAACAATACAACTCTAACACCTACGCGCACGAGCTCCTTGATGCTCACAGCGCAAAGCTTTTCCCATTCCTCGATACAAACCCTCCACCTTTACGTCTCACTCTTTGACACACGCACTCTCTTTTAACGCTGTGCTAATATACCTCTGTATAGGATACAAATATATCGGGCGTTCTGGGCAAGCGAGGGTGTTGAATTTTTAAGAAAAAAAATTGGTTCATGATACAGACGACTGAGTCGTTGAAATTGCTCGTTAAATTCACGCGGCAAAAGGCATAGAGATTAAGGAAATGGAAAGTGGCAATTACTGGTCGATATGGCAATTTTTGTCTTTTTAATATGACATGTGATCACTTTATAGAAAATAGGTTTTGGAGAAGGCTTGGAAAATAAACTTCCGATTGAGCCAATCGGCAATTGAACAGAACCTCGCCCTAGTCATGATGGAAACACGTGTTTTCATATGTAAAGTAAATATTGTATAAATATAGACACCGCATTGAGCATTAAAGGCAGTGATGTACATTGTCAATATATCTAATTTATTATGTAAGTCATGAAAAAGCTGCTGGAATACATAAAAGAAATTTGCCAAGGTTTTTGAGATGGATACCAAATCTTAGATAATCATGGAAAAGAACAACTTCGAATACCCGAAGAAAAGTATTACGATATCGAGGACGCGAAGAAAATAATTTTTATTCCACTCGGTCTGATAATGGACGTTTTACGTACGCTTCGCCAGCGTACAACGCCTAATTTCACACCGCGTACAATAAAATTTCGTATAAATACTCGATGACATTTTTTTTCTAACCTCGTGTGATCGCAACACTCGTCAAAAAAAGTTTTTTCGTCCTCGTGTCATAATGTACTATTATCCTCAAGAGAAGCCGGTCGCCAGAGACCTTAGGATTTTTTTCTTCGATTTTCTGATATTTTCGTAATTTAAATAAAATAAGTGTCTGAAAGATTCGAGTGCAGTAACGAGTCAAGATTTTTTTCTTCATTATTCCAATATTTTCGTAACTCGAAGGAAATAAGAGTCCGAAAGATCCGAGTGCAATAACGAGTCAAGTAGTATTTTCGAAAAAATGTAAATTCTCAAAATTCCAACTGAAACGCAGTATACAGATCGAGCGTTTCTGTGTACTCGTTGTTCCGACTCATACCATGTTTTCCTCTTTTCCACTCCCTGGAGCTCATTTTTACGTTCTAGCCTTGCACTGCAACACCGAGAGCCTTTCCACAGGGCCTACAATTCACGAGACTCGTAACTACCAGCGGCAGTAGCAGCCGCAGCAGTAGAAGCCAAATCTCCCGTGCCCGCAAAACCCTTCGCACCCCTCGTTGCCCTTCTTTCTCTTCCTTGCCCCCTTCTTATGCGAACAGTGGAAAAGGGCAAAGCGATGGAAGCAGGTCCCGTATTTCTCTCGCGGGGTGTTCATGAGACCGCTGGAAAGAAATGAAAAACGTATATACATCGTCCAAGTTGCAAGTAGATATATAGAAAAAAAGAGTTGGCGGACTGCACGAAGGGGATGCAGGGACCGCAACAAGGGTTGCGATGGAGGAAGCTCTCGGTGTTTTGCCGCGGTCTCGTCTTGAGAGACCCGAGAAAACTATTGGAGTGAATTATACCCATAGACGAGGCTTTTCTTTTATTTGTTCTAACCCATTTGCACAAATAAGGGAGAAAATACGGTGGCCTTTTGCCGTATGTGCGAAATACACTAATGCTTGCACACTATACCCCAATCGCTTCGGTCGACCATATTTCTCATGCGGAAGACCGGAGACTAAGCCAAGACAAGTTTTCTTCTTTTAATCCGTCCCAAAATTCCATCTCGTACATCTCTGCTCTCGAGAACTCAGACGTCATTGTGGAAACTCAATATTTATATCTAGACAGCGTAACGAAAAGCCTTCTGCATTCTTACACAGGATATAAAAATTCTTTTGATTTTAAGTGCATCTTTTTGATTTTTTAAAATTTGAATTAACTAGATTTTTCGTAAAATCAAATTTTCCCTATTGCATTCCATTTTTTAAATTATTTATTTCAAATATATTTATTTATTCAAATGAAGATCTATTTAATATCATCTAATAAGTACATATTTTATTCATTCTCAATAAAGCAGTGGTTTGGTTTCATCTAGTCATATAAGACAAAAAAGACAGACGGAAAAATGGTACACGATTCAGTCTCGCAAAAATCTCATAGTTTTGTTTTCCTTAGAAGACCGTTGTAACATTCTGCAGTTGAGGAAAATGGTTAGTTTCTTTTATACATAATTAGTCGCGCCTGTTAATAAAAGGCACGACGATACCTTTTTCTTTTTTCCAAATAACAGCCTTGTTAGTCAAAAAAAAAAGGAAAATAATTTTACTTTTGTTCACCGCACTTTTATCGTATGAACTTATATTCCTTTCTTGTATTCTTGCGATATATCGAGTTTTATCTTTATTTATTTAATTTTAATCTAATGTTTACTCATTTAATTTGAATATATTTTATATTTGAAAAGAATGGCTTAAAAAATTATATATTTAAAACAAATAGGGTCGTAGTAGGCTGTGAGACAAGGAAAGAACCTATTTGATTTAAATAGATCCTATTTAAAGTAAATAGATCCTATTTAAAGTAAATATGTTTTTTTGCCAGTGTGAGGAGGTCGAGACTAGTGAGGATCCGCTGGAAATTGATGCCGAAGAGGCTCATTCTTCACGATTCTGGCGCAAATCACACAAAAGAATTGAAAAGTTCAAATTGTCTGACTAAAAAAACCTCAATCACCGAAAATGTTAACATACCGGACGTAATGTTTAAAAAATACCAATGATTATAGAAGTTTCGAGTCGAATAATGAAAGAACATTGATGAGCCTCCGGAAATCACCTCAACTGGAACAAATATCGACCGGATTGAAGCTAATAATTAATATATTCTTTTATTTTTCTTGTGTTCCAACGTATACCTTTGCTGGTTTTTACGTATTACCCTTCCCAATTGAAACCTTTCCTATTATTGCCTACCCGTACTTTGCTAAATTAACTTAACTTCCGTTGCATCAATAGCCGTCTCAAGCTACACCATACCGCATTTGCCGAGGGTACGGGGAAACTATGAAAAACCCGTACCGGTATAGATGGCCTCATATTCTTCTCTCCGGTGCACAGACTTGTGCTCAATTATCTACACCAGGGTATCAGAAGTATTGGCCTTCCGCTCACTGGGTGATGCGCCAGCCGGCGCACGGCTAAGCAGTCACCGCTCCGAGTATGGGCCATGCGCAACGCTGATTAACTTGAAATACCGCCAGAGCCGAACCCCGACCGCACATCTACCAGTGTCGGTTGCTAATGCATAATATATTTTATATACCACAACCATGTTTTCCTCGCTTTTTCGTGCGTGTAAACGGTACGTAAAAGAGGTATTTTACGTCCTAGGATTCAAAAATTTTGAAACGTCCCTGTACAACAACTGTCGGTCGTTAGGTGCTACCATCAGCCGTTAGATCCTATTGTGTACGCTAAGGCGTTATTTGCAGGAAGAAACACAACCTCACTTTCACGTGACACCGTGACAAAGCATCGTCGATCCCGCCGCGACATAAATCATTAATAACAAAATTAAATAAGCAATAAGTGATATTGAATAACATAGCAGCGATGAGTGGCTCCAATGCACGCCGCCAGATCTAAAGGAAGCCGCGACTATCACCGTCCAAAGACCTCTATGAATCGACGTACAACGCATTTGTGTATATGCTGATACATTTCAAAGCTACGTTTGGTGTCTACGGGAGAGGGGGAGGCTCCGCCCCCTCCACCCCCGCACTGTGCGTGCAATACAGCTTCCATGTGCGATACACCTTACATATGCATCACAGCTACGGCACATGTTTGCAGCCATATGTATTTAACAATACAAAAGCTCGGAAAACATGGTTTTGGTATAATATATAAATAATCGTGTGCACCGCGGAGATAGGGGCTTTGTCTCCTTGGTCCAATGTACGATTTTTTTTTTGTAAATTGTTGTCGCTATCGAGCTATCATTTAGTTTTTTGCTGGCCACTTCCCATCGCTATCTGTGTCATCAGGCATTCTATCGCTATTAACTAGTTGTTCAGTCAAGGATTTAACTGGCTCGTTGTTACCATAAGTAAAATCCGAGCATCTCAGATAACGAGAGATGAGGGTCTTTCTGGAGAACAGGATAGCTCCGATAGTGAAAGAAACGGTAGTGGCTTCGAGACCCACTGTCAAGATGAGAGCTATAACATTGTGGAATCCCTGATAGAGGATGTTGTCTCGTTTGACGTTGAGACGGGGTGCGCGAGCTCGTGGCGTTTGTGACAACGGGGAAGCTCTCCGCGAACACGGAATGACAGGAGTTCCGAGAGCGCCCCGCGTTCCCATGGTGTCTCGCGAGCATGAATATCCGTTTCGCGAGTTATAGAAATGCGAAACACGGGGAAACAGTGGGGTGTAGTAAAGGTGGTGGAAAGCGAGAGCAGGGCGATAGGGAAAGGCGCAGAAAATACGGGCACCAGGAGGCAAATAAATTCTGGTCATGCAACATAATGTAAGGTGGTAGGAAAACGTCTAAATCTTCGTTAAGATGGCGTTCCCGCTGCGCATTGCGGGACAATGTGGAAAAAGTGAACAATAAGAGAGGTAAAGAGAGCGAGAGAGAATAAGATAGAGAATCGGATAGGAGTGAGAGACAAAGAAAGAAAGATAGCTACCAGAAGCCCCCTGGCAAGTGGAGAGAAAAAGATAGGGGGGCGGTTGTGTCACGAGACGTTTCTGCTGGCTGGCGCTCCTCGTTCGCTTTCTCTCCCAACGTGGCGGCTGCGTGCCAAGGAAAACTCAGCAAAGTATGGTGAAAAATGGGAAGACTTCGTCTCTACCACGTCAGCCCTTTTATCTTCTGGTGCATGATAACGTCGACGCAGCATTTTGCATGCTGGACCCGCTAGGGCTTCTACTTCCGTTCCACGCCAGTCGTGCTCTCCACTATCATCCACTGCCTACACGCATACCTACTACCTGAATCACACGTATATGTGCGTGTGTACGAAACACACATGGCCAAAGTTTACTCACTCTCCAGCAAGGCTTTTCTATTCCTACTTCATCCCTCCACCATCCTCTCCTATTCTTCCTCTTCTTATTTCCCTTTCTCTCATCTTCTTTCCCGTCTACCATTTTGACCTTTGCTCCCATCTTATAAATCCCTGATACCTCTTATTCTCCATCTCCGTCTCATCCCTCACTCTCCTATCTTTCAGTTTCCTGCATACTTCCGTAACCGTGCACCGTGTTAGGATGAACTTTGAAACTGTGTGCGGATACCCTGGGATACCCTCACCACCGAATCAATTACCGGATGCTGCGCTCCGCCCGCGAAGGGACGGAGGGTAGCGGCCCTCGGTTCACATTTATATCCTTTAACTTAAAGTACAAGTTGTGCCCGAGTATTTGCACACGCGTTCACTCGCGAAACGGTATAGTCGCGTGCGCAGAAACTATACATACATGTATATCAGTTTCCTAGGAGGGAACTTTCGACACGATGGACCACTTAGGATTTTCGCTGGGTTGCTGCTCGAGGATAGCCAGAGTAGATGCACACAATTATACACACACAGTATTATTTTATGAATCTACGGTCATGGAAACACGAACGTCCGTGTGTATAGCCCCGTAGGCTAATGAAGATTCCAGCCGGCCATAATTAACGTTCGCTAGCACTTCCGTTGATCTTCCCGGTGCGTTAACTCGATAAAATCGAGGGTTCGTTGAGGGTGGAAGTAGGAAGGAAAATGGGAAATGAGCGGAGGAAACCAATCCGGTAAGTGTCCCTGGACGTCGCCACGATTGGTAACCGGTGTAGGGCGATTCGCGAGTCAGATGTTCGTGGCGAAGAGAAAGAGAGATTGAAAGGAAGAGAAGGCGAGTCAAGCAGCGATAACGAGAGAGAGAGAGAGAGAGAGAGAGAGAGAAGGTTGAAGAAAATTGGAAAGGTTTGACTCCCGATACTGCGGATGAGATAGAGAACAGGATGGAAAAGTTGGTGAAGGAGAAATAGCGGTGAGAGCGAGAGGGCAACAGAGGGAGGGTACTGGGCAAACAGACTGTTTGTGAAACTCGATTGCAGACTTTGGGATCGGGAGGATACGCAGAGGTTTTGCAATCTGTATAGAGAAGACAGCTGAAAATTACTGGGTGTGCTGGATCATGCGGCAGTGGCGAGAAGAGGAACGGACAACTCTGGCGGAAGGAGATCGGCTGCAGAAGCCGAGGCAATAAAGAGCAACCGGAACTTGTGGGATCAGCACTAATTGCGAGCACCGACAAAAAAAAGATGGACCGACCGAGTATCGGGAAAAACAGAATGAAGAAAAAGAGGTTGAGTGGAGAGGGACCGAGAGAAAAACCAAAACTGGATGCAGCGGTGGTTTACGAGCGGAGACAAGACAAAACGAGAAAGAAATAAAGGAACCTTAAATTAAACGACAACCAAGCGAATCTCAGGTTATCTTGGACTCCGTTAAAATCGTCAACCCCCATGTTATCCGACATCGGCATCACAAATGCAACACTTTGAATCCCCAAGTATTATAAGCTCGCTGAAGCTCTTTATTCGCTAGTTTCATCCATACTCGAGAGGATAAAAAGAAATAAAAAAGAAATGCTCGGACCCCGGAAATTGTCAATTTGAGCGAACCACCAGCACCCTCAAGCCACACGTGTCTTTTCCCTACCGTACCTACATTGCTCTAATACAGCCTGGGGAATCGGCGCGCAAAGAACGAAAAATGTACCCAAGGTAGGAAATGATCCTTCCGCATGTGGGCTTCTGTTGTTGTGTTCTATTAAAAATCTCGTTACAAGGGTTGAACGCGCCCGATGTATCATAAGAATGTAGGAAGCACACGGGGAGCAGAGAGCTGGGAAAAGGGGAGCAAACGTTGAATGTCGTGTATGCGTGTGGGACGCCTGTAAAAACACAGTCTTTTTGTGTGTATCGGTTCTCTCCCGTCTTCTCTCTTGATGTATATACGTATATAGACCATTTAATGCGGTGGTGGTGGCGGCGGTGTCACGCATTAGGAGGTCGCCCTCCTTGTTCTGCGGCTAGCAACCCCTCCAGGGTCTCTCATCGTACGTTTCAATTTGTCCTCCAGCTCCTGATGTAACCGCGCCGGTCTCATTAGTCGACGCGATAGAGGAGAGAGCAGCAATACCAGCGGGTCCCTCGTTGTGGTGGTGATATAGCAGGGGTAGTAGAGATAATAGGTACAGGGAATATGGTCTTGTGTACAACGGTTGAAGGAAGAAACGACGACTGTTCCTGGTGCACACTCGTCATCTCGTTTCAACCAACAGAGCCCTCTCCCTTTACAATCAACCTTACTCTGCTAGTTCGGTGGATACGTGTACATATGTCTGTGTGTGTGTATGGGTATGAAGATGTGTGTATATTTATACGTACATAGAGAAGATTTTCTCTCGCAGTGTTCTTCCAACCGCTCTTCATCAGTATGAACTCAAAGACACTGTTCGACGAGCTCAAAGCACGGGAGGTCTACATCATTATTGGAAGAGTGTGGGAGCAGCGATTGTCCAAGTGCACATCTCACAGTGCAAGAATGACTTGGGGAAATTGGTAATTCGTTGTCGTTTTCAAACTTCATATTACCAAAGTGCTAGATAAGAAAGTACATCGGCATGACACTCAAAAGAAGACATCATCCTCGTCAGAAAGGGACAACTGATGCATGTTTCAACGAAATTGGACATTCAGTTAGTTAAACTTGTCTCATTTAATGCGTTCATTTATGTTCGATCGGTAAGCCAACAATTCTCATTTACGAGACATGTGAGCGATATTTCGTATGCATGCCAAATTTCAGCAGGCCTATAAATATTGATACAGGTGTTCTTTTTACCGAATAAATTATACCAACACGGTTTTCGAGGGATGCAAGTTCTAAGAATGATGTTCACGAGCAAATATGATGCACTTATTTTGAAAATTCTAATGGAAAACGGCGCCCCAAAGTTTAAGCGTTACTGGACGTATCTACAGTGGGGATGTCAGCGCGCTCACGTTTACGGTGCAGCCCTCTCCCCGCTGGATAAGCAATTAAACGTGTAATTATACGAGACGACACACCGCGGTCCCGTGTACAAATCCACAAATTCATTCAGCACTGACCGCAAACCGAATCACTGTCAACCAGTGCTATACGGATGGAAACTTTGCGGGTGTTGTGTACGTGAGATGCCGAGAGAGAGAGAGAGTGAGAGAGAAAGAGAGAGAGAGGGGAGGTAGAGGTTGACACGACATACCCCTAGCACCGCAAAATATTGAAACCCATGATGGGCTGTCATACCCCGTAACTATTGCAAACGCCAGTAGCCGCTGTACGCATTCGGTGCTTCGTATGAGACATTCCAAGTAAAGTTGGCAGCTTGTACGCACACCTTGTCAGATTTGGTCCAATATTTTTCTCATAGTTAACAGTTCCCAGAATGATACAGTTTTGCCAAATACTTTTTCTTCGCTTCGTGTTTAAGGCAATGTGCGAGAACTTCTTGACGATCCGCTCGCTCAGTCCTCATGGCGCCCAGTCAATGTTGCAGTTGACTAGCGGCTCTGTCGTTTTCCGGTAGATGCTGCCGTCAGTCGTATGCTTGAAAATTAACAATGCTGTAATGATACTGTATTTCTAATGCGCTTGCAGCAACCCTATCGATGTATCTTCTAACTAATCTCGGCTGTCTGTTTCTGTTATTTTTGGGGGATTATTTACAATGGTAGTTTCCAACTACGTTCCGCGTGGAATGTGCGAATAACAAGGGGAGTGTGCTAATATTAGAGGTAATTATGCAGGTGGTAAAAGCAACGTTTAATCGATAGGGGTTTGCCATTTGGTGGTTTGGGTTTTTTCATTTCAGAGAACAGCAACCGGTAATTTAGCCGATTAAAAAAAAAAGATTCCTATTTCTTGTTAAGTTTTAGATACTGGCTCAAGTAATTAGCGGCCTACGAATTCATGTTCAATCAATTTGGTTCAGTATTCTAGACGTGCAGTGGATTTGCAAATTCGTGGTGGAGGTATGCTGTACCAAGTGCACTCTGAACTCGGATTTTACAGATCACCTTCATAATGATTCAGATGGCTGCGATTCGCTCTTCAGATTGTTCACGATAAAATATTTTCTTCTTTTTTTTATTTCTATATTTTCATTATAATATTATATTAGGTGTATGACTTAATTTTTACAGATTTTTCAGCAAATTCATTGAATATAAAAAAATAGAGGACAACGAACTTAATCTTGAAAATATTGTCCATCGTTTTCTATGACCTTGCGCCATCTCTCCGGTAACATACGAATGTAACCTGACGTTGGTATCGACGAATTTATGCACATCTTCCAACGTTTTGAACTGTTTATCCACTAAGGCGTGCTGCATTGACCGGAACAAATGGTAGTCGGATGGGGCCAAGCTTGGTGAATATTCCGCGTGTGGGAGAACTTCCCATCTCAAGTTCAAGAGGGTCTTCTGAGTCGCGCGAGTAACGTGAGGTCGAGCGTTGTCATGCAGCAGTATGACTTGCCTGCTTCCTTGCCCAGTAAATAGCCTTTTCTGATCAAGTTCTTCGCTCAGTTTGTTCAATCGTCGGCTGTAGCGTTCCGCAGTCACCGTCTGATCAGTTTCCAGGAGTTCGTAATAAAGCACACCCTTTATATCCTGTTCAGGGCGCGGCTGGTCACTAAGATCGAAATCACCACTTCTAAAACGTTTGTACCAATAATTACACGTTTCATAAGACACAACGTCGGCACCAAGAATACTACAAATTGATTCCCGTGCTTTAGAAGCACTTTTTCCTTGTTGGAATTCGTATAAAATGCAGTTCCGAATGTGCTGTTTATCAGTTGCCATCGTAAACTCTGCTATTCTGAGAGGATATGTAACTCACGTAGACTTGTTGTTCGGTGTTTTGAAACCTTGCGTCCGATTCTTTCAAAACCACAAAAGACCGTGAAAATATTTCTATTTTAAATATAATTTTAAGCTCGAAGAAAAAATCTGTAAAAATTAAGTCATACACCTAATACAAAGCCTTTTATGCAAATTGAGGTCGTAAAACTCTCTTGAATATGATTCAAAATGTTCCAGTGATTTTCATAGTCTAAATCAGCAGGAGAAAAATTGGAGCAATGAAAAATAACGAATTTCCATAGCATTCCAACTATGCAAATTTCAACGTCATATTATGACTGCATTTTGTCCAATTTTTTGAACAGTTACATGAGACGAAAATGAAAAGTAGAAGCAAAAAGTGACCTGATTCACCAAGATCAAATGAATCGTAAGGATGTTGATACCTGTCACAACATTTGTATTAATTTTTCGCGTAATTTTTTTACTGTTGAATGTTTCAAGCTACGTGAAATTAACTATGAAAGACATTATAATTGTGCGGTGGGAACTGTGAAAAACCAATTCTGCGATGATAATACTCCAACAGTGAAATGAACCGCAAGGCTTTTGATCCGCGTCACAGCATTTGTATCAATTTCTAGTATTTTTAAGGCCCTTTTAACTATTTTGAGCCACGTGAAAATAACTTTGAGCAATATCACTATCGTGCGGTGGCAACTGTCAAAAACCAAATTCTGCGATAAAATCTCCATGCCCGAGGGTCGTTAAAACGATATAAAATCTCGCGAATGTAATCCCATGAGTCCTTCCCGATCATCGGTACAACGTCCATTTTTCCATACATCCCGCATCTCAAATCACCCGCAGCACGAATATGACACATTTGATTGTTCCCTTCCCTATTTATACGCCGTTTCGTAAAGCAATGTATAACACATTCCCCACGTGCTCACACGTTTTTCGATATTTCGCTCGGTCATTAATATTGCCCGAATTATAAAACAGCGTTAAAAAATGGTAAATTTTATTTCAACGCTGCGGACTTGCGGGCAAAATAGCAGCTGGGCTCACATTGGTGCGGGAAGCGTAATTAAACAGGCTTGAACGATACAGCGAAAAAGGGAATAAAACGGCCGGCTTCTTTTTGTTCTCAAGCAGAAGAAAAAAATAAAATAATTGTTTTTGAAGCGTAGAAAAAAGAGAAAATCGCACGGACGGCATAGAACCATCGGGGCTTGTTTCACGGTGCATAAACCTGGTTCACCTGACCCGGGCTGGTGGACAAGCGGGAACAGATGCTAGTGACAGAAGAGAAACACGCTGCTGCAAGGAGATCGCTCCGGAATAACGTTCTAGAGAGAGAGAGAGCGAGAGAGAGAGAGAGAGAGAGAGAGAGAGAGAGAGAGAGAGAGAGAGAGAGAGAGAGGGTGAGCCGGGTGCTGCACACCGTACTGCAACGGTGTATGTCATATCAGAGCCCTTCTGCCGCTACTCCCACTGGTGTAGCCCGGCGCTTCAAGTGGGAGATGCGTGGACGAGATACGAGCGCATAAAAGACACGCGGTGTGGTAGAAATGCCGCGGTGTGTGTTACATCGTGGAATCTCTTGCTTTGCAAAGTTTAAAACGTAATTGAACGTCAACGTGAAACTTTTGCTCCAGTAACCCTCAATAGAATCCCTTCGGCAGTACAATTACGGTTGAGTAAGAGTACTGCTGCAGAGCGAAAAAGAAAGCTCGACGATATTTTTCATTCCGCTCTCGTTATCCCCGTGAATAATACCCGGCCAGAACTTTATGCTGGGACGAAAATCAGTGATCAATTTTTTATCGTGCAGTAAAAATAGGTTGGATCATTGTCTTCAATTTTATCAAAAACCTTATGATTCTCGAAGCGAAATGACAGACGACAACGGCAATGAAATATGAAAGTTTTTGGATCTTCCCTCCAAAACTGTAGGACCTAATGACGTGAATAACAACAGAGTTTCCTTTTTAAGTCGTTTGCTTTTCACGCGCTTCACCTTCATTAGCGTTAGTGCTGCTATCAACAATCTTGCGTTTTTTTTTCACCGAGTGAATTTGACTGGTTCTTTCAGTCGTACTGCTTCAGTCACCCGTTTTCTTCTCTACGTGAATATTTTACTTCAATTTTTCCTGATTGTAATTTGGCCTTTTCACGAATCAGCCATAGTCGAGACAACTGTCAGTACACACATACAAACAAACTCACACCTTAAAAATGTATGCGACGTTGCCAGTTTGGGAATCGGCTTAACTATGAAAAAGTACTGTCTCTAACTTTTGCGTAAGAAAGAAGACTGCAACACATAAATTTCCTTAAGGGATCAGTATCAGTCTATTTTTGGAAATGTTCGATTTTCTAAAAACACCAGTTTCGTATACTACATACCTGTAGAAATACGGTAGAGAACGTTATTTAGGTTGGAGTGACCGATAAGGGGCTAAAAACAGTGATACAATAAAAGCATCTCTGCGCGCTCAGCGCGCAACCGCTGTGTCGAGCGACCAAAGCTCGCAGAACAGAGACCCGAAACCAAAAATCCCAATAAAGTGAAGTTTCTGACGAAGCAGAAGGAATAATTTATGGATCAGGCATCGCGATTGGGGGTAAGAGTCTTTTTTAAAGTTTTATGTACATTTTTACAAGAGAAACTTAAAGTCGTTAGGTCACTCTAGGATTTTCCAAAAATCGATTTTTTTTTGTTAAAAATGTACCTTAGTACTTATAAAATTATATTCCAAAAGATTATGGGTGTGAAAAAACTCTAAGTACTCCATTTTCGAATTTTAGCGCAACCCCTCTTGATTCATGTCGTGACTTTCTACTAACTTTGAACGCGTTTGTCTCAAAACTACATTTTTCAAGTTGGCCGGACTCATAATTCAAACAAATTTCAACCGATTCACTTGAAATTTTAAATGTATATTTATCATTGCATTTTCTGAGGCACTACGTAGGATTTTTTAAATTATATTGCATAGTTCCTTTTTTATAAACAATTTTCTGACGATTTTCTCATGGCATTTTATACTTTTTGTTTTAGAAATGCGCCGTTTTGACGAAAAACAATATATCAAAAAAATCCTACGTACTTCTATAGCTATTCTTATATACAATCGAAAAAACTTTAGTGTCGCATCATAACTCATAAATTATAGGAGCTGTTGGTCCGGCCGTTGACCTTCCAAAAATAAAGGCGTCATCGGAAAAATGCTGCACGGTCGCCATTTTGACATGTATCACTGTGAAAAAATAATTTTGTATAGTCAATTACGTGTATAATAAAACCCCTATTTTGTAATTCCGATTGATTTTATGGTTTCGCTGAAAAAAAATCACAAAATATGCCCTTTTTGTTGGCCTCTAGAGTGGCCGAAGGCCTTAAACGCGTTTCTCTCAAAACAGCGTTTTTCGACCTTGTCAACATGATTTTGGAAAAACTATTGCCCCGATTAGGCCTAAATTTACGGGGATTATTCTATGCATGTATCTCTTCGACCCCTACTAACGGTATAAATAGTCATCAATATTTAATCTTATTTTTAAACAATTTAAATTGTAAAAAACGGTCGAAAAATGCAAAAGTACGCCATTTTGTTTTCTTCTTATCGGGGGTGAAAGTTTTTAGTAGGGGTCATAATTACAACTCCACTTTATAATAAAATACTTGACTTTTTGTTTTCAGATGCTCCAAAGTTAAGATTTTGTGTCGACAAGTTGAAAGCAGGGGTAACTTTAGGCAGCCAACTTACCAAGATAAATTGAAAAGAAAGAAAAATTGTAAATTTTTTCTTGTACGTTAAAACTTCTGTTTTTATGTATAAAAAAATTAAAATTTGGAGATAAATTTTATTATGAAAAAAAAATTCTTGAAAATATGTGCAATAGATGGAGACTGTTGCCAAATAAGATTAATCGATTGTTTGACTTTAATTATTGTGGATCGACTTTATTCTGGGGAGGAGCACCGGGCATTCTAGGGGGGCCGTGCCCAGCCCAGCCCCCCTTTAGCTGCGCCAATGGCTGCAATAATTTGCCGGTAATTGATAAAGAGCTTTTGTGTACTGTACAGTTATCTGATAAGGCGTAAGGAATGTTGGATGTATACGTACGGCAGACATTCAGCCAGTGGGGGGTCGGTAAAATCGTAATACGTAGATCGAACGAGATCGACCGATCAGACACGTGTTGGTGGAAATGAGAGTTTTGTTTCCCCCCCTGCTTCTCCCTCTCTCTTTCTCTCTTACTCACATCATCGCTCTTCAATGCTGTATATATATATATACCTAAAGGGGTACAGGAGCCCGTATAGTTCGAGCTTGCGGTGTTGTTAGAGCTGTGTTGAGTAAGCCAAGGGGTAGCCAAGGGGTAAGAGGAGAAAAGAGAACGTTGGCGGAGGGGGGGGGGGGGGGCGAAGGGAGGTGTTCGTACGTAGAGGCAGAGTAGCGATGATGGTCGACGGTATATAGAGAGGGTCGATTTAGCACGGACAACGTACAATCTCTATGCATGAGTTTCAATGTAACGCTACAGCTTCCTAAGTACACAGAATACGTATTTGCATTTCGGTCTTTGTACCGATGCCATGTGTCCCTGTTCCCTTCCTCCCCCTCGCGCTCTCTCTCTCTCTCTCTCTCTCTCTCTCTCTCTCTCTCTCTCTCTCTCTCTCTCTCTCTCTCTCTCTCTCTCTCTCTCCTCGCTTCTCGCTCACTTCATTGCTTTCTCGCTCTGTCTCACCCACACATACAGAATCGTATCGGAGGGAGATACAAAGATATAGAGAAAGAGAAAAAGAGCGAAAAAGAGAGAGAGAGAAAGAGAAAAAGAGCAAAAGATAGAGCATCGAGAGGTCTCCGCCCTCTCAGAAGCACATTGGATTCTACTTCCAGTAGCTTGCAAACCGCAGTGCGGTTCTTCGACCAGCCGACACAGACTCTCGTTTCCTCATTCTCCTTCCACTATTTCCTTCGCGTCGCATTTCCTACCCATTCTACTCATGATCAACTCTCACCCTTCTCTATGCCTCTTTTCTGTGCAGGTACACACACACACACACTCACATACATACCCGCGCGTACATTGATATACATTTATGTACTTGCAGCCCCTTTGGTTCTCGAAAGCCCGACTGTATTTATGGACTTTGGATTTAACCATCGGCAGAGCACCCACTACAGTTTGAAAAACATCGATACGTACCTGTATACAGAGAGAATTCGCGAGTTCCTTCCTCTGGCGCGAAAGCTCCCCGAGCAAAAACCGCATATTCCTATCCTCAATGATCCCCGAGCTCGGAGCTCTCGTCTTTCCAATCGCTTCATATTGCACTCAATATTTGTTAAACATTGTTTTTATATTAATACGAATGGAAGTACCCTTTGACTGTAGAGGTTTTTAAAAAACGCTCACTGCCGAGAGCTTGAGGCGTTTCTGGTTGGAAATTGATCGGTTTGATGCTAGTGAGTTCGACAGAGGTGGGATAAATTATTTGATCAAAAAGGGGAGTTATCGAGATACTTTTGATGTTGTTCGGTCTTATCCAATCGAATCGAGTCATCAAAGTGTTTATCATATCGAATCTTGAGGATCGGAAAGGATAGAATTAAAAATGGATATCAACTTTAAATCCGATATTCTCGGCTGTTAAAAATCCGACTCTTATTTTCACCGGTCAATTATTATTTCTATCATTGTATTCGTAATTACATTTTTCGTTGTAAGATTCACATCTGTGTCGTTGGAATGCAATGAAAATAATTTTTTAATTGCTTATCTTTCTTTTTTCTTAGCTAAGAAAATCCCTCAACAATTATTTTATTCGCTTATTCAGAGATCTGTAATCAGAATCTGCAAACGATTTTTTTTAAATAATAAAATTGAGGAATTAAAAGTATAAAAAAAACTTTTGTTGCAGCCCAACGATGCGAATCCCAACGCCATTTTTAATTATCATAAATATTTAATGATCACAAAGCAATCACAGCATCATTAAATTCACGTATGCATTCACGTATCAGCAGCCTCTTTGGTTCTCGAAAATCCGACTGCATTTATAGACCTTGGATTTAACGATCGATAAAGCACTCTTCAAAGTTTGAAAAACGTCTACGAAAGTGTCTCTGCTTGGCGCGAAAGCCCTCGGAGCAAAAAACCGCACGCTCCCACTTTTCAGGATGACCGATCTCGTACCAATCCCATTAAAAAAAACAAAAAACAAAAAAATACCAGTACTTCAGGATGTAGGAATGATGTACCCGATCTTCGGTTCGGGTCAAAGCCCATTCGTGGTGAAGTCATGGGATCCGATGGAGCCAGGGAGTCTTCCGGGGAAACATCGCGACAGAGGGATTTCTTCCGTTACTCGAAAATCTTGGTCGTCACGATTTCCATCTCCATAATACAGCCGATTGCTACGGGTGTTGTTGCACTACTGAAATTACTTGCCAGGATATTGAAATTTTGTACGGCACACCGTGTCTGCTTGCGAAGCACGTGGGCACCGGGATCATACGAGGCAGGGTTCTCATCGGTTTACTAAGTGCCGTCGGCGTACGTACAATTATATTTGCGTTCTTTCCGGTATATTAGCGGAAGCTTGCGAAAAATATCATCTTCTCAATAGAAACGATCTGTTCCGATTGATTAACGGGGGAGATACCTTTACAACTTTGAAAAAATCGTTTTTTCCCCCATAAAACGTTAGACCAATGTCTTAAAAATATCGTACCAAAATTTTAAACCAAAATTCGAAGCCCTCTGGAAGTTATAGCCACAAAGCCAGCGGGATATCTCAGCCATTTTTTATTTTTTTGTAACTTAAAAAATACGCTTTGGTAGATCAAAGTATACCCCAATGAATGCTAAAGTTTCAAAAATCTGAAATAGTTATTTCCCTTCCGAAAATAATCCACGAAATCATCGACTTTTTAGCCTTGTAAAGGTAACTCCCCCTTAAGGCGAAATGAGCCCACAGCGGTAGAAAAGACCAGGAAAAGCTTTCGGATTTTTTTTTAACGTATTGGGAGTACAAATAAGTCTCCGCCGTTTGACAAAAGGTGGCCCCACCAGGAGGTTATGGTTGAAATTGTCAGATGTAAAACGTCATATCGTAAGGTTGGACATCTGGCAAGACCATAACTTTGAAATATTAGCGATTTTGTATCAGCATCACATAATTTTGGTCGTGCGAAAATGTCGAGTTTTGAGCCGAATAAGCGTCATTTGCGGAAACTTTTGATTTACTCCTTTAATTTTAAGAAATCTGTAGCTGAGGCGCATCGGTTGCTTGTAGAAGCATATGATGAGGCTGCTTTAAGTGAGAGAAGTTGTCGTGAGTGGTTTCAAAAGTTTAAGAACGGTGAGTTTGACGTCAAAGACAAAGAACGTAACCGAAGGCCGAAAGTGTACGAAGACGCGGAATTGGAAGCATTATTGGAGGGAGATTCGTACCAAACGCAAGAAGAACTTGCACCTACATTAGGAGTGACTCAACAAGCAATTTCGCATCGTTTGAAATCGTTGGGAATGATTCAGAAGCAAGGAAAGTGGGTTCCATATGAACTGAAGCCGAGAAACGTTGAACGCCGATTTTGCACATGTGAAATGCTGCTTGCCAGGCATAAGCGAAAGGGTTTTTTGCATCGTATAGTCACTGGTGATGAAAAATGGATCCACTACGATAACCCAAAGAAGAGGAAATCATGGGGACCACCTGGCTATGCTTCAACATCGACAGCCAAGCCCAATATTCATGGAAAAAAACTCATGTTGTGTATTTGGTGGGATCAGCTTGGTGCCGTGTATTGTGAGTTGCTCAAACCGAACGAAACATTACTGGGGCTCTCTACCGAATACTACTCCAAACACGACAAAATTATTCTCCTGCATGATAATACTCGTCCACATGTTGCGGCGCCGGTCAAAACCTACTTGGAAGCACTCAATTGGGAAACGTTTTACCTCACCCGCCGCATTCACCAGACATTGTCCCCTCTGACTATCATTTATTTCGATCGATGACGCACGGCCTGTCTGAGCAGCACTTTGCATCATATGAAGATACCAAAAATTGGGTCGATTTGTGGATAGCCTCAAAAGATGAAGCATTCTTCCGACGTGGTACCCATATGCTGCCAGAAAGATGGCAAAAAGTAGTGGCTAGCGATGGACAATACTTTGAATAAAACATAAAATACCGTTCTTTCACAATAAATGCCCAATTGTTGATAAAAAAAACAGCGGAGACTTATTTGTACTCCCAACAATTTTTCTGACGAGCTTATGGAAAAAAAGATTCAGCAATCAAAACCGATGTGATTTAAAACTGATCTTACCACAATGTATTGAACATTTTAAAGCTTTGAATTAATTGTAAGTAATTGTATGCACCTATAAAATTATATTTGGTCCATGCATAATGCCGTAGCGGAAATCGAGTAAATTTCAAACGCAAAATATTTACTCAAAAGTTCTGGTCAATGATTTCCTGCCATCTCGCTACAAGCTTTATAGACCCTCCTTCATAGAAGTTCTGAGATTTTTGAGCAAAGACGAGCCATCCAAGTGGTTTTTGAGACCGTCTAGAGAACTGAAGGTTTTATTATTCAAACTGTTTGGTAGCCCCTGGAAGAAGTGATAGTCTGAAGGTGCAAGGTCTGGACTATACGGTGGGTGCACAAAAACACCTTACCCAAGCCGCAATAACTTTTGCCAGGTTATGAGAGAAACTGCTCGCTTCAATTTCGTCAGTTGTGAGTAGACTTGATCGAATCAATCGTTTTATTGGGTGTCAGCAGCTCATAATAGACGATCCCTTTCTAATTCCACCAGATACAGAGCATGAACTTCTTCGGGCGTAATCCAGTCTCTGAGCATCCTCCCCGAGCTGTGACCATGATATTTTCCAACTGACATTGTTGTAGACAATCCACTTTTCATCGCCAGTAATAATTTGCTTTAAAAATGGTTCGTTTTGATGGCGTTTGATTAGCAAATCGCAAGCTGGAGTTCGGTCCATTAAATTCTTTTCGCTCAGTTCTTGCCGCACCCAAACATCAAGCTTGTTTACTATCCCAAGTTTCCGTAAATATCTCTAAACAGTTGATTGGTCAATGTTGAGGTTACGTCCGATATCTGTAGTTGCCAAATGTCGGTCGGATCGATTAAAGCTTTGATGATATGATTTCTACGAGACAGAGGAAGGCGTATACCCGGCATAGCAGACTATTGGTGAGGCGATATTGTCTTTCTGTAAATTGTATTTTAACTTTTAAACGCGTTTTTCTCAAAACTGTATTTTTCAAATTGGCTTCCATCATATCCCAAAAACTATTGGACGGATTTCGCTCAAATTTTCATAGTTTAGTTAGCACATCTATAGTTCTCACCCGAATTAGAATATTTCTGATATCTAAAATAGTTTTTCTTTATGTTGATAAAGTCGAAAAAAGGCGAAACTTGGAATTTAACTTTCAAAACCATGCCAAAAATTCGATTCCGGCGATAGACTCAGGTCTACAAATTAAAATGCCGTTTGGTTTTTTTAATTTCAGATGAGCAAAACCTCCGGAATATTGGCAGCCGTCAACCAACTTTTTTTTACACATGAGTGTCTTCCGAACGGTGTAAAGTCGATTTAACTCGTTATTTTTGTTTGATAAAATTCTGAAGGACTGTAGAAATGTCAATAATTGTGTGGTAAAGATTCAAAGATAGTATGTTTTAATGGGTCTTCAAAAAAAAAGCGAAAAAAAATTGCTGTCACATGGGATGATCCCCTTGAAGCCTTGATTTTATAGACATCATTAGTGGCTGGCCGATCGGACCGAGCAGGATTTTAGAGATCAAAATTTGCACAACGAAATTTCGCAAACCCCTTCCGACACACACTTTCGCTTCCGGCATTCTCTCCGTACACGGTGCATATCTTTTGGTGAGTTTGTGACGCGTATTTGCCTTTTCGAAAATAAAAAAGAAATAAAAAAGCCAAATGCATTGAAAATACATGTTTTTTCCTTTCATGTTCAAAATATAATTAAACTTCCCATACGTCACGGATCTCGATGGATACTTTTTTTAAATGTCGGTCCAAGTTGCAACTTTTATTTAATATACGAAATTTCGTATGTTTAACACATGTGCGAGCGAAGAGACAATTGCGAACGACATCTGTCGGAATTTCGCTACGGAATTATGCATCGACCTAATACAAGGGGTTTGTTAAACTTGGGATTCAAAAAACAGGTTGATTTTCAATATTTCTTTTGTGTTGAGAGCATCGGGATGACGAGGTTGGGTTGTCAAATTTGAGTTCTTTTTTCTATTAAAAAATATTGAAAAAACAATGAAGTTATTATTATTTAGACAAAGTGCCGCCGTTGCTCCATGACCAATCGGTGTAGGTGGTTCTGGCAACGAGGATCACCGGAAACAAAAAATAAAAAATGTTCTCTTAGTATAATAATAAAACTTTCGCATGACCGGATTCTTTTGTAAATTTTAGTAAATTCCGAAAATGGCAAGCGGTAGAAAAGAAGTTCCATTTTCGAGCAAAAGCATCTTTAATCATTTGTTATTAGTAAATGGATAAAAATATAGAAAAATCATTCGGTTATACGATAGAAAATATCATAAGCGATCTTCTGTCCAAATTTGAAGTGAATGTGATGAATAGATTTTGAGATACGACTTACACCGTTTTATAAAACACTATTTCGAGAAAAACGCAAAAGCAAAAGGGTCAATGGCTTCCAGGGCAGCTCGCCCTAGCACAGTGGGCACAGATAACCCTCCATAAAAATTGTCATAACTCGGTCCATTTTGTGAACGTTCAAAAAATCTTCGTTGCACATTCAATTTACGAGCCTAGGCTAAATAACGGCGCAATAAAAAATCATATTTTTGCAATTTCAAGCTTCTGCAAGCTCTTTAATTATATTCATTTTTTTTTATTTTGAAATAGGGGTATTGGTACATTTTAATCGTGAAATTTTCTTTCGACTACCAAATATGTACTTACTACCTTAACGAAGAAAAAAAACCACTCACCCATGCCTTATTCCCGGAAATTTAATTCCCGACCGCTTAAAAATGGCTTACGAACAATAAAAAAAAAAAAAATAAGCAACGAAGAAAACAAAATAATGCCATAAAATTAATTCCACTCAATCGGACGATATCCCAACTGCTGAATTCTAAACGCCAACTTTTTTCTTTGTCCAAATTCCAAAACCTCTCTCCTGTCAACCGATAGTCGATCAATTGTTCGTAATCCCTCCAAAGTTTATACCAACCAATGTAATATCGTCAACCGTGGGGCATCGTCGTCTCGAAACACTCGAGATTGCGCCGTTTACTCCCGATAGAATGCGGAACCCTCTCGGTCGCGAAATCTTCCGCTCGATTAAATCCGTTTAATTTAGTAGCGGGATATCCCCCGGAAGTAAATGGCAGAATTAAGTAGCTCGTTGCTTGAGAAAAAGTTCTTAAATTGAGATTTGCCCGCACGGGGGAGATTCAAATTTAGCCCAGTGTGCATCTTCCTTGGAAACGTTTCAGCTCTCTTTTTCATCCCGTCGTTCATTTAATCCGTCTATGTATGTTTTAATTTCTTTTTCTTTTCTTTCTTTCTTTATAATCCCTTCCTCGAGTGCGGAGATTCACAAGTGTATGATACTCCACTGTCCTCCCAGCTTCAAGAGCGACCATTGAAATCAGTAATCTTTCCTCCGTTTAAATATATATGTATATATATATATATATTCACATGATGCCTCCGCGTGTATATGAACGGTGGAACGTTGAAGGGAGGGTTGAACGAGCTTGTGACTGTTGATAGGAATGAGGATATACTCGGGCTCTGCCATCCGACAAGCCACACGGGATGATCGAGAAGAATGAGGAACAATGGAAACAATACATTGAAATGAGAAAGTTGGTTTGCATTGTTGGACAACCGCAGCGAAATTCCGTCTGTAAGAGTCTTGCAATTTTTTTTGTATATATCTTCATCTATATACATATATATATATATATATATATATATATATATATATATTCCTGTATATAACTGTGTAAATATGTGTATGTGACTCTTCTGATCCTTTCTATCGCCCTCGCCCTCCCTCTCTAATGTTCCACGCGCATAGCCAAGGAAAAAAGAAATTACAAGCCTTCCAGATGAAGCTGTGGCGAATTTCTGGTCGGAGGACTTTTTCATTCTTCAGAACTATGTACCCTTCCTCCGTGTCATATCATTCTGCTCTCGACGTCGTTCAGTCCAAAGAAACAGTATTTTGCCATTTTGCCAGTGTTGTATCGCATAGGAATGGCGACGAGGAATGGCAAAATTCAAACATCGCCTCTGTAACGCCAATGCACACCAGACACATATACATAGATGGTTTATACGATTGTCATTATCCGCACATGGCGTTTGGAGCGAACTTTGATTATCGCCATTTTTTGCATCGCCTCGATAACTTCTTTTTTACCTTGCATTTTTTAGAATATGTCGGATTTTTTGTGGAATTTGTTGAAATTTTTAGAATTTGTTAGTATTCTTGGGCTTTCTTGTTTTTTTTTTTTGGAGAACTTTAATTTTCTGGGGTTTTTGGAAACTGGAATTTATTGAATTTTTGAAATTCCTTGGAATTTTCGGAATTTTTTAGAGATTTTGAAATTTCTTAGATTTTTTGGAATATCTAGGAGTGTTTGAAATATCTTGGCATTGTTGGAATTTCTAGAAGCGTTCGGAATTTCTTGGAATTTTTGGAGCTTTTGGAATTTCTTGGCATTGTTGCAATTTCTCGGAGTGTTCAGAATTTCTTGGAATTTTTGAAATTTCTTGGAGTGTTTAGAATTTCTTGGAATTTTTGGAGTGTTTGAAATTTCCTGGAGTGTTCGGACCTTCTTGGAACTTTTTGTTTCTAGGAATTTTCGGAATTTTTTAGAGTCTTTGATTTCTCAGAATTATTGCAATTTTTGGGAGTCTTTGGAAATTCTTAGAATTTTTTGAACTTCTAGGAGGGTTTGGAATTTCTTAAAATTGTTGGAATTTCTATGAGTCTTCGGAATTTCTTGGATTTTTTGGAAATTCTTGGAGTGTTTAGAATTTCCCGGAGTGTTTGGACCTTCGTAGAATTTCTTGAATTTCCTAGACTGTTTTGATTTTTTTCCACTTTATGAATTTTTTTTGGAACGTCTCCTTTTTTTTAAGACTTGATACTGTTACGAATGTCGAGGGGCATCTTTGCTGAAATTTCGCAGGGTTGCATTATCGTCAACATCCATGATACGATATCAAATTTCAGCAAAAAGCATCGGCTCCGTTGAATTTTGTTTCTCTCGTTGTTATAGCTTGCTCGCTGCAACACGCTATTGTAGCCATCGAGTTCTAAATCTGCAGGAAATCAATATCATCGTCAAGGATATTACGTACTGGAGAGTGGCTGTATCGGATCCCGTCGTTATATTCTCGGTGCAGGATGCGAGCCGATCTCGTTAGGCCACTGTATATATAGCATTGACGAAGTATTTCAACAAGCTGGGAGCTGGTGTAGCTGTATGTATGGAATGCACTCTGTCTGTGTTTGTGCATCTACGTATACATACGAAATGCAGTGCCTGCGATTCAGTCACATGTCAGTATAATATCCAGACAGCGACAGTAACGGGCCGAGTTTCGCGCTCTGTTTTGTGGTGGTATCCACATCGCGTTCCTGTGAACGGCCAGCCGTGCCGCAGGGAATTGTCGCGTCAGGAGATAACTTCCGAGCAGATCAGACATTCCACTGAGAGGGGAAAAAAGATTTTTCTCCAGCCGTCACATAGAATACAACTGCGGAAAACTTGTTCGGAGGGCATTGAAAAAAAAAATCAGCAAATCGATGCACTGATTGATTGCTCCATAGGAAGGATCAAATTTTTTACGAGGCCTCATTGAAACGAACAAGATCGCGGGGTATCTCTTGAGAAAAGTATGCATTCAGTATATTCTCGCGTAAGGACCACATCATTGCTTATCACTTAGTGGTGACTTCCCCCCCTCTGCACCCTTCGGATAATTCTGTACCCTTGTCGTTTCATTGAGCAAACCTAATCTCCTTTCATCGATATATAATGGCTCCCATTGAAGTGTGTTTGAAATGCACTGGCTCATCAGAATATCTAAACAATGGTGAGTGTACACGAGTTGCGAGGGGGGAATCTCGGTTCTCATCGGGTGTATATCCAGGCGGAGGCCCCAGCCTCGCACTCCCTCTCCACGTGACTCGAGGGTCTCCCTCATCGTGAGATTCTCCTCTGGTTTTCTCGAGGCCTTCTCCACCATCCATCCATCTCTTTGGAGTACTTTGTAAAGCAAAGGGTGTGCAGGCAGGGATGCTGCCGCGGCTTCTTCCGCCGCTGTGTATTGCACATGGCGATGATGTATACGCCGGCTGGTCTTTCGTCGAGTGCCCTAGCCCTAGTCAACCCTCGACGTCATATCCGAGACCACGGAAGAACCGTGAGGGGGCGAGAGAAAGATGGAAATCTCTCGGTGAAGCAACACACTGTGCTCACTTTCCTTCTTTCTGAGATACGTACGAAAGAACCTTCCGTATATTCATGGTCGTCGCTGACGACATCATCATCATCGTCATTTTCTTTCGTCCCTCCTCCGCACTCTATCTCATCATCGGCTTCCCTGTTTTCGTCGTCGACCATCTGTGTAATTCAGTGCGTCAACACACCCCACCACCGGAAGCTCTTTTTTCCTACTCGTCCCTTTGGTCTCTCTCACTCTATATCTCTCATCCTATCGTTATCTCGGATAATCACGTTTTCTTTTTTCTCATCTCTCGGCCGGCTCTTTGTCTCCTTTTGTCGTGCCGGAGCAAAAGGCAGCGTTTGCATATACACGCCCCCATTTTTTTTCCTTACTCGTGTACAAATACAGCGACGTTGGCTCTTTGACCAGATCTAACTAGGCGAATTTTTGCAATTAACCAATTCAATGGATCTTATCCGAATCAGAGAAATTCAGTTGTCGTTCTGACTCACGGAAATTCTGCTATACCGCGATACATTTTTTAGAATGGTTTCACTTTAAAACAGTTCTCGCTAAAGAACTTTCTTGTTATTTGTATTGTCAATGGCAAACAAACGGAATTAGTCTCATTGGTTAATGTGCACTACTCCAAAGAATTAAAGGAACAGAAAATTTCTTTCCTTTTTAAAAATGTTTTTTGAAGCGCTGTATCTCTGTGAGAAATTGTCGTATTGAGATGAAAAAAAAGCATTTTGAAGCTTCAAGTCTCTAGTTTTGAGATATTTTGGCAAACATTTTTGTGAGCTACGGTTATCTCGCAATCATAAGAAATAGCGCGAGACCAAGATTTTCAACATTTTTTTTTTCAAGGGTTCACGGGCTCGGGAAATTTTTTTTCAGTTGAATCAACGCATAGGTCAGTTAGCTTGTTTATTCAGCTTCAATTTTGTTTTTTGTTAGGCTCTCTACTTCAATTTTTTGCTTAGATATCCGACTTTGAATGAAAAAGGATCCTTTTGTCTTTGATCATCGATATCTCAGCAACCAATGATCGCACAGGGAATTAAAGGGCAGTTCTGAAAACTTAAATACATTTCCTATAAGACCCTTCCATTAATTTTTGAGAAACAATTTTTTTCCACCCTTAACATCAATTTGAACAAAGTACAAAAAAATGAATTTTTCTGGCGTTTCAGTAAATCTACCACTACTTTACAAATATTCATGGAAAGACTAATGTTGCCAGGTTTTTTTCAACCTAATGTACCCCGAATAGCCATGTAAATTTTCAAATTGATCCATCCAACGGTTTTTCCGGACCGTTTGATCAAAGTTTTACAAAGGTCTCAAAACCAGAGACTTGAAGCTTCAAAATGTTGTTTTTTCATCTCGATCCGACCATTTTTCACAGAGATACAGCCCTTCAAAAAACACTGAAAAAAGGGAAGAAATTGTCTATTTCTTTAATTCTTTGCAGTAGTATATTTGTTTCTTGCACATCACCAACTCAAAATTAATAATGGTTGCCACGTGTGTATGCACATTTTTTAAAGACATTCAAAAGACGATTTAGGAATGTTTTCCCTTAATATTAATAAATACTGCTGAAATTTTTACTTTTTGATTATTTAACGAAACGATAATTTTGTGTAATCTCCGCTACCCAATAGTTTTATTTATATCTATATTGCATTGTGACACGCATTGCAGGAAATACGATAGTACGATTCAAGCCGAAGTACGATTTAGGCAAGTCTACCCTAAGTGGAATACCATTAGTGGCTGTTTCGTTTTCCATTTGGAGACAATCTCTTGGCGGATGTGGACTAATGTTCTTTTTATTCATCGAAAATGTAGTAGGCGTTCTTTCTCAAATTTCATGATATCCGGCTATTTTTATTAACAAATAAAGTATAATTTCTGAACGATTTGAAAAGCAACCACACAAATTAGAAACTTCCACATTGCTTTTTACTAATTTATATCTCACTCGCAAAATTTTCTCCCCGAGGAGACACCATCAACCAAACGATTTGGTCACAACGGGAACTATGAACTCCATTAATGAAATTAAATAATGAGAAAGCAATGCACCCCTTTATAATTTTCTCATTACATTCATTTTTCGTAAAGATCTATTGCGATTGCGTAATTGAGCGCGGTGGGAATATCGCACATCGGAGGTTTTCTTTCCTCTCATTTCCGTGCTATTAGCGCTTTTAGGGAAACCGGAATGTACGTGGGTGCGCGGACACATTCGCTTTTGTATTGACGCGCCAAGGTAGCAGCGGCGATGTTGAACTCGACGCTTGTGATACACAAGCCTGTCCTAAATTAAATCGCTATAAAGTGAGTTGAGATACGGTTATAGAGCCACCGGGGCACGTTGTACGAATTTGGCATTTCGCGCTTACGCTCTCGTCGACGCACCCGAGCACTACGGGGAAATACATTTTAAAAGCTTGGGCTTTGCTAATGGGACGATCTATGTTGGTGAAATTGTTTTAACGTTCGGCGAATTATCGACACGGTATTGGAGTTAAACGAGGATCATTGAGGGATCAAAATATATGGGAAAAGGTACAGGGTCAATAATTGAAATGGCTGCGGTTTTAGTCTCGTTTTAACGCGATTACATGCAGTCCGGGAGAGGATGAATGATTTTCATGATTTACTTTCCAAAATTTGCACCGGGATTATAATTTCTTGATCAAGGGGGACTACCAGTCTAGAACCCGGAAAGTGGATTTTTTTAATCGATGGCCAGGTGATATAATGAAAATTCCATTTAGTGGCCATTATTTTACATATCTTTGAGTATCTTTACAATATTTTGTAATAAAATGGCGGCTCTGAAGCTGGATAAAGCGAGTCATTTTTGTCTGATAGTGTCTTGCGGCCGGCAAGAATTCTCCGCTAATTTTTACCTGGAACGGAATTTCAAATTAATGGGTCTATGCATAATTTCGTAGCGAAAAACGAGTAATTTTCAAAAGCAAAATATTTACCAAAACAAGCGACTTTAATCAACTAAATATGTTCCATTCTGTTCAATGACTTTCTGCTATGTCTCCACGAGCTTTATTATCCCTCTTTCTCCTGTCCTGAGATCTTTGGGCGAAGAAGTCATCCGAGTGGTTTTTGAGAACGTCCAGGGAACTGAAGGTTTTATTATTCAAACTGTTCTGCAGCACTCGGAACAAGTGTTAGTCTGAAATTGCAAGGTCCGGACTATACGGTGGGTGCATCAAAATGTCCCACCTAAGCAGCAATAACTTTTGCCAGGACATCAGAGAAGGGTGTGGTCTAGCGTTGTCCTGGTAGGACACTACTCCCTTTCTGTTCGCTAATTCGGCCCACTTCTGATCGATTTCTCGCTTCAATTTGACCAGTTGTGAGCAGTAGGGAACGGTGAGGCACAGTGTGTCACTTTTTTCAAATGAATTTTTACTCTTACCAAAGTAGTCGGGTTAGAAAAAACAAGGTCAGAAGCGATTTTATAAATCTTTGGGCGTACAATGAAGCTAACATATTTTTTGCAAAAAAATGAAAAATACTAAACAATGGGACCGGAAAAAATTGCCGATTGGTTCATTGTACCCCACGGGTAGGGTACAATGTGTTAGATAGGTGGGTATAGCGTGTCAAGTTCAGCAAAACGTAGGGTACAATGAGCCGGTTGAAACTCTTATATTTTCCTAACATAGATAACAGATTTTCATACGTACCGATAATTTCACAGCGCGTATTATTTGCCAATAACGTTGGGAGTTAAGTTATTGTGCCCCATAACTCGATGACACATTGTACCCCACGGGTAGAAGATTTGATTATTCATAAAATTAATGATGACTGAAACTACGAATGGAAAAACATGAGTCACTGAGTGCATTATAAATAATAACACTACCGATTAGGACCGAAAACCCAAGCCACTACCGAAAGTAAGGTTATATTTGACGTTTACCCGGCAAGCGTATTTTTTTTCAAGGCTGAAATTAATTTTATATTTTTAATAATCCTTTGTAAGCTGCTATTGACTTTCTTTTAGATCTGCCGACACTTAATATAAATCACGGTTCAACACAAAAAATTTCGGAATTTACGAGCCACAAACCTCCGAGAAATCACATGTGGTTCACAGTGATACGTGACACATTACGCTTCTTCGGAGCATCGTCACTTCTTTGTTTCCTCATTGGGAGTCGACTCATTGTACCCCACAACTCGGTGAAACATTGTACTCCACTGTAAAATATTTCATTATTGATGAAAATAACTATTAATTAAACTACGAATGGAAAAACACAAGTTACTGACAATGAGTGCATCATAAATAATAAAACTATCGATTAGGACCGAGAACCCGGCCGCTACAGAAAGTGTCGTTATATTTTACGTTTTCCGGGCAAGCTAAATCTTTTTTTCCACGCCTCAAATCAATTTTTAATTTTTAATAAATCTTTGTGAGCTGCTATCGACTTTCTTTTAGGCCTGACGAAAACAAATATAAATCGCCGTCCAACACAAAAAATCGGAATTTACGAGCTACAAACCTCCGAGAAATCGCATGTGGCTCACAGTGCCCCGCGACACATTGTGCCCCACTCTCCCCTACTTGGTCGAATCAATCGTTCTGTTGGATGGCAGCAGCTCATAACAGACGATTCCTTTCCAATCCCACCGGATACAGAGCATGACGATCTTCAGGTGTAAGCCACCCTTTGCGACCGTCTGAGCAGCCTCCCCGAGCTTCGACCATGAACTTTTTCGACTGATATTGGTCTACGCAAAGTACTTCTCATCGCCAGTAATGATTGGCTTTGAAAATGGTTCGTTTTGATGGTGTTTGAACAGAAAAGCGCTAGCTGAAGTTCGGTACATTTAATTCGTTTCGCTCACACCGTACGGCACCCGAACGTCAAGCTTGTTTACTATCCCAAACTTCCGTAAATGTCTCGAAACAGTTGATTGGTCAATGTTGAATTTTCATCCGATCTCTGTAGTTATCAAATGCCGTTCGGAATCGATTGAAGCCTTGATTTTATCGACATCAGTAGTGATTGGCCGACCGGAGCGAAGAGCATCTTGGAGATCAAAATCTCCACAACGAAATTTCGTAAACCACTCCCGACACACACTTTCGGTTATGGCATTCTTTTTGTGAGTTGGCGACGCGTTTATACATTTTCGGAAATAAAAAAGCGAAATGCATCGAAATTACGCGCTTTTTCCTTTCGCGTTCAAAATATAAGTAATCTTCCTATATGTCACGGATCTCGATGGTTACTTTTTTTTTAATGTCGGCACAAGTTTCAGCTTTCACTTAATATACGACACTCCGTATGGTTGACGCACGTGCGAGCGGAGAAACAACTGCGAACGACATCTGTCGGAGTTTCGCTACAGAATTATGTATAGACCCAATAACGTGCGTTTTAAATCAAATTTGTCTTCGAAGTATCCAGGGAGAACGAAAAATGTCGGTTTTTTTAAATAAAATGATGCATGTTTGAGAAGTTGTCGTTTTCGGTTAAAAAAATCGTCGAAAACAGTTTTTTTCGGAAAAAGATTTCAACGTATATAAATACTCTGTGTACTTCGATTAAAAATATTGTTATGAGGTTCCAAAAAAGTTCAAGTCAATAGGTGAAGAATTGGCAATGTTAAGTTGTTAGCCGCAATACACTATGACACAAAGGTGACTCGCTACATCCAGCTTCAGCGCTGCCATTTTTTTTTACAAAATTTTGTGACAAAATTTGTAAAGATGTTTGGAAAAATGTAGAATAAAGGTCATTGACTGGAATTTTGGTTCTATCAACTAGGTATGCATAGAAAATTGTCGCATTTTACCTTTTTCCGGGCTCTTGACTGGAAGTCTCCCTTAATTCAAATGGGTTTTTATCCCTCGTTCGTTTCCACAGAAGACGTGGAAACGAAGTGAACCGAGCTGAGAAATTTCGACGCCATGTCTCTCATTAAATATAATCGATCTAACATAACAGGCATATAATTCCTGCCTCTGTCTGTCTGTCTATCTCTCTTTCTCTCTTTATCACCTCCCTCCCAATTTCACGTATAAAATCCTTCGTAGATATTTCTACTGTCATATATATATATATATATATATATATATATATATATATATATATATATGTATATATATCTACCTATAGATTATGTATGAAGAGATAGGATAATATTTTATGATACTCTCTAATTATCACAATGGCATCAACTAATTGATATAGTTTATGTGAAACAACTAATAATTATAGACATTATTTTTGTCTGTATGCCATATCGGCCATTCAGATGCCACAAGTACTCAATAGCGTAGTGGCGTAGTATAGATCAAAGATAGACATATAAGTTTTTGCTTCAATTCCATGTTTAGTCGAAATATTTTTTTCGAACAAAATAATTTCTGAAGGTCAGGTAATGACGATTTATAATAAAAAATCACTGAAGTAGAACTGTCATTGAAGTATGTTATTTTATTTTGAAATTACGAAATATTCTATGTGTTTATTGGACCCGTGCGGAAAATTGGCAGGGCATCCCTAAAACAATTTGGGGCCTTCAAGGGATTGTTCATCGTAGGGCTCTACGTAAAAGAGCCGGACCGGGCTACTATTAGGGAACGATAAGGTAGGTAGGCTGAATAAAACTATGGTGTAAGTACGGTGACCAATTAATGGCCTTTAAGGGGTGTAGTTATAGATTCCCTAGTAGCGATTTCCCCAATACTACTAGACTTTGCTATTATAGGGGCAAATCAGTATTAATTGTTTGACTAAAGAATTTGTGGCACAATAATTATCGAGATTGATTGAATATAATAATTAAACTATGCGTTTAGTAGACGAGCTGTGATGCCTTGAACCAACACGCATGCAGTGCGTTCATTGGAACAACGCAGCGTCAAACGTGTCAAAATATGCGACAGAATTCTAAGCCTCAATGTATTGAAATAAGACATTTCTTTTTCACAGTGGACACACAACGGTGCCTCATTTTTATGAGGCACCGTTCAGGCAATTTTAAAGGCCCTGGTTGTTTTGTCTTGAATGGCCCTTGGTAGCAAAGTGCGACCGGCCAGTGATGGCCCATGTGAGGCTTCCAGACTTAGGTCTTAATAAAGTTAGGGAAAATTAAGATGGGCCCGATCAAAGCCCGAACTCAATTTCCGCACGAGGACGGGCTGTGATGCCTTAAACCAACACGGATGCAAAGTGTTCATTTTACCAACGCAGGATCAAATGTGTTAAAAAATTCGACATATTTCCAAGCCTAAAACGTATTGAAATAACACATTTCTTTTATGCAGTGCACGCACACGCACACATATGGCTACAATGGTTTTGATGAGTTACCATTGAGGCAATTTTAATGGCCCTGATTACGTTGCCTCTAACGGCCCTCGGTAGCAAAGTGTGACCGGCCACTGATAGCGCATGTGAGGCTTCCAAACTAGGGCCTCAATAAAGTTAGGAAAAATTAAGATGGGCCCGATCAAAGCCCTAACTCAATTTCCGCATGGGATATCAAGGAATTTTCCAGCCGAAATCGCGTACAATTTTTACCCCGTGTTAATTGTACAAATTCGAGAACGTCGAGCTTCTCCGCGTTCCCTCTGGGCTCGCGCGAGGGTGCGGGCAGCATCCGGAACTATTATTTATGCAGGAACATCCGAGAGTAACCATAATGCAAGAGAAAAACACCACATTTGAGTAGTGCATCGAGGACGTCTGTTGTAGAAATTTAATTTATGAGGAAACCGTGTTCACGTTTTTCCAAGCTTGTAGATTTTGAAAATTAAATAAAAATCCTGATTTGAGGCTTGACGTAATGCGCTCGACATTGCTAAAAGCATTGCTATGATTAATTTACTGCCGCATAACGAAAAGAAAGATAGAATCACCTGTGAGATTTCGAATTGCGGTCCGGAGTTAAAAATTTTGCTTCGTATTTTGGTTTTCGTTGGAGCTTCGTCGTGAATTAAATTTCAGGGCAATCGAATTTGATTGGGATGATGATTGCGAAATCTCTTTTAAGTTGACGAGAATGATTTCGTCCATAAGAAACAAGGGAGGTGGATATCTACACTGAAAAAAATTACTTGGGCTGACTTATGGTAGTAGTCTCGTCGCAGTCAGGTTAAAAAGTTTTTTGTCCGCTCAATCGATGAAAGCGTCGAAATATTGTGAAATATCCTTATAATGTAGGGTGTACATCTGATCGGAATGTAAAAACTTATAAAGTAATGATGAAAATGCCTAATATAATGTTTACCTAACCCTTACTTCCGTATCAGACTATCCATTCCGGATACTTGCACGTAGACACTCTGTGTATACGGATATGCACACACTACTGTAATCTAGTTCTAGTATGCTCCAGTTGCTTTGTGGCGCTAGCGTCGCTAGACATTGCTTTATTTAAATCGCTATATTTCTGAAACAAGATGGTCAAAATTCATGATTTTTTGACAGGTAATTATTTAATAGTGTCCTCAATGAGCCCTTAAAATAAATAAAAAATCTATAGAAAAACGCCTTGGCGAGACTACTACCTTAAGTCGCCATTCTTTTACAAAATTACTATGGTATATGATTAAGGGGCCCTTAAGGCCTTATATACGCGATTTCGCCGATTTTCGAAGGTACTTTTCTAGACGCGGTTAAAAAAAATGACGCATATATTGACAACATTTTTTTTACAGATGATTTATGCACATGGTTAAGTACAAGTAAAAAAAAATCAGAAATATTAACAAATGACGGAGATATAACATAATAAAGCAATGTATTTTTTTTACGCGCGCGTTGATGGTGAAAGTTCTCGGCATCGATGTGGGTGTCTGAAAAAAAATATACATATTTATAATTGCATAATGAATGTATAAATAAATAAATTATAAATAAAAATTATTATAATAAAAATTCGAAACTTAACATTTTTTACTCAATTTTCTGTCGGTATTTTATTTCTTATATTTTTTTGTGTCATTGAAATTTTTGTTTCTGTGGTTCTCACGATAGGTGATGATACTAAGAATATGTTGTAAAAATTTCAAAGCGATCTGAACTTTCGTTCAAGAGTTAGAACTTTCACAGAGTTCAAAAAAGTGAATCGTGGAAAAACGGCTTTGAAGGTGGCGGTCAGGCGCGCCGCGCGGTATCTATTACGCGCTCTAAATTATGTAACTTTAACAATTTTCGGAATTTTTCAATTTTGTAAAGCTTAAAATGTTCCTAACTGTTCAGGCTAATGGAATCAAAAATAATAAAAAAATGAAAAATTTTGAAATTTTTCGCGTATACAAGGCCTTAACTTTAATTTGCATCAACGTTTTAGTGAAAAATCTAAAAATTGATCGACTCATGACGATTAGAACATTACTCAAAACCTATCCTTCCGATTCACTTCGAATTCGGACAGAGCAAAGTTTACAACATGTTCTATCTTATGACTGGACGCTTTTTTTTATATGTTTACCCATTTGTTGATAACAAATGATTAAAATTATTTTTTTTGGTCGAAAATCGAACGATTTTTCTACAGCTTGCTATTTTCGTACTTTTGGCCATGAGGCGATGGCGACACTTTGTTTAAGAAATAATAACTTCATTGTTCATCAATATTTTCCAATAAAAAAACTCAAACTTGGCAAAACTATGTATCAATTGTGTATAAAATCACGACTTCGTCATCCCAATACTCTCAACAGAAAAAAAGAATCTGTTTTTTTTACCCCAAGCTTTTGCATACCCCTTAATATAATACGACCCTAAAACGTCATTTTCGACATGAACACGAAGAAAATATCCGACATACACTCTATTCTTAATTCTGCGGAAAGGATAAGCACTTTCCGCTGAATTATGTACCTAAGCCTCTTGCTCTTACTTAGCAATATCCCCGGAAAGGTTCTACGAAAGAGGCAAAAATCACAGAGAAAAATCAACTTATCCCGGAGATGTTCAGCTTCCGACCTAGACTAAGCCCGGTGCAACAAATCGCCTGAGTTACCAGTTCCAAAAACAACAACTGTAATCTGAACAGATCAACAGCTATAGTACTAATGGATATGGAAATGGCATCCAACACGCTGGGACACGAGGGTCTAATATTCAAACTACTTAGTCCCAACAGTCCCTTGCATCCAGTCAAATTTTCCTCACATTTACAAAGTCGCCGAAACACACGAGTAAATCGGATTTGCTAATTTCTGCTTTGCTTCCCTAAAGTGTGTAGTTTCAAAAAACTAAAGGAATTCGCAAGGATCGAGACGCTGTTAAAAGCTACTCAGTCCTGTCAATGCCAAGCATTGATACATAGGAATTTATATTTAAACGACACCTGTCTTGATTTCCGATTTCTGACCTGTCTGCTGCAGGTTCGGAGGAATGGTGGTTGGTGTATGGGATTATACGATGTCTATACCATGTTTCGTTAGCATTCCGCGATCGATTTTCGTCTCGATGAGCGAGGGACGAGTGAGAGTGTGTGTGTGTGTGTGTGTGAGAGAGAGAGAGAGAGAGAGAGAGAGAGAGAGGTGGCATACATTCCGAGCCAAGGTACATGTGGCCTGGAGTAGCTCATAGGGATTTCCTCAGTGCTCCGATCCTTCTCACATCCGTCTCTCCCGGGGCTGTCGAGTACGGTGAGAACGCGCTAGCAGACTTGATTGCAAGTACACGATGACATGCACAGACAGCCATCATATCATGCCGAGCAAATATGCAGATTTAACGCACATATCGATTGTTAGTGTGTAAAAGAGCATTAAGGTGATGTGACACTCGCTCAATCGTTAACAAAACCTGTAGCCGAATATTCTCGAAGGTATTCAGTTTTTTGTTCAAAGTTCTGAATCTATTAGGTGTACAACTTTGCTTCCGCCGTGTTTTTCCAAAATTTGAGGCTTTATTCTTAAAAAGTGATTTATTCTTAAAAAGTGACCTATTCATGATTAAAAGTACTGTCCGTCGCTAGCTACTTCTTTTTCCCATTTTTTTGGCAATTGTCGGATACTATGTTGAAAAAACGATTCGTCTTTTGAGGCGATCTACGAATCGATCCATTTTTGGACTTCTTCATAAGAATGGCAGTGCTGCTCAGCCAGGCCATTCGCCATCGATCGGAACAAGTGATAACCGGAAGGAGCAATGTTTGGTGAATACGGCCGGTGGGGTAAGACTTCCCATTTAAGCGTTTCCAAGTAGATTTTCACTGGTTTTGCAACATGTGGCCCAGGGTTGTCATGCTGCAAAATCACTTTGTCGTGTCTCTGCTCGTATAGCGGCCGTTTTTCCTTCAATGCTCGGCTCAAACGTATCAATTGTAGTCGACATCGATCCCCTGTGATGGTTTCACCTGGTTTGAACAGGTCATAATATATCACACCGAGCTGGTCCCACCAAATGCAGAGCATAACCTTGGCACCGTGAATATTCAGTCTGACCGTCGACGTGGAGGCATGTCCAGGTATTCCCCATGATTTTCTGCGCTGGGGATTATGGTAGTGGATCCATTTTTCGTCGCCGATCACAATACGATGGAGAAACCCCTTTCGATTCTGCCTTTGAAGCAGTTGTTCACAAGGAAAGAAACGCCGTCCAACATGTCTCGGCTTCAACTTCTACGGAGCCCAATTTCCTTACTTCTGAATCATTCCCATAGATTTGAGGCGTTTCGAAATGGCTTGTTGAGTCACTCCCAATGATTCTGTCAATTCTTCTTGCGTTTGGCACGAGTCTTCATCAAGTATTGCCTCCAGTTCGGAATCTTCGAAAATTTTCTCTCTTCCACCGCCATGCCGGTCCTCGATGTCAAAATCACCGCTCTTGAAGCGATCAAACCACTCACGACATGTTCTCTCACTAAGAGCAGACTCACCGTAGGTACTTGAGAGCATTCGATGCGACTCAGCCGCAGTTTTCTTCAAATGGAAGCAGACAATCAAAACTTCCCGCAAATGACGAGAATTTGGCTCGAAAACTGATATCTTCGAGAGAGAATAAATTTATGATGCAAACACAAATTCACTAACGTGGTGCTGTCGTTATGTTGACAGATGTCCAAGCTTACTGTGTGACATTTTTGATCTGCCTATTTTGACCAGCACTCACCGCTGCAGCCATCTATCGATAAACGGCGGAAGCAAAGTTGTACACCTAATTTTTTTGTCACAAAAAAAGCATCCACTTTCGAAGCTGGCTTGTTCAACGATTTGGAGTGGGGGTAAAGCAAACGTTTCACATCGCGTTAAGATGACGTGGAACAGACGTGCGAGAGAGCTAGCGATCATGGGACTGACAGAGCGACGGTGACGGAGAGTGTGTTTCGCTATCAGTTAACCGCATCAATGTCGGATTTGATTCCTTGGGTTTGAGGCACTACGGATCCACCAATTATTGTTACACAGCATCAATATTGAGTTCCGCTTTCTGGATATTCGATAAGGTGCTATTGCTCAGACCCGTTTATTATTATTATTCACAGATCAACCCGAAGCTCTCTTCGTTATTTTTATGACCGTTACTACTGGACCAACGACTTCCCCTTCTTTTTTTTTTGGTAAATGATTAATACTGCTCTGATGCCATTCGTTATCGGAAAAAGAATCACGTCAATGCTATTGCGTATCGTGTATATCGAGATTTTTTTTTTCGTGAGGGAACATGTAGCATCAACTGGCTTCTGTCCGCGGCTCCGATCGCGTGAATGTGGAAAATTTTGTTTGTTTGTATGTCGAATTTTAGAGCCATATCGCAAAGGGTTATGTACTAAGGTTATTCGGGGAAAATCGTTATCTATGTAGAAAAAAGGTTTTATATATAAATTAATGGGTCCTCATGAACTTCGGGCCCAAAAAACAGTTCTATTTTTTATATTTTTTTCTGATGGGAGTAGTAAGAGTACGAGGTCGGAATTTTATACACAATGAATAAATAGCCTTTCCAGATTGAGGTTTTTTGTTAATTAAAAATATTTATAAATAACGAAATTGTTATTATTTAACCGTCCGGTCAGTAACCAAACTTTCACCATTCGTTCAATAACCGGGTACCCGGGTGCCCACCTACTGCGCGCCACATGGCCAGCCCCCTGACACTCCTATGATTTCCTACAGGGAACCTCTCTGTGTTCTATGCGCCGTAGTTAGTTCGCACTGCGCGGCGCTGGCATGCTTCCGCGCCTCTACTCCCCTGCCCGAACCCCCCGCCGGCCGTGAAGGCCATGGGAGGTTAACCGGCTGATGGGTCTAATGCTACAGCACGGACGGCCCGGAGTACTGTCAGCGCCACGTAGCGACTGGCGTCATCGAGAGACTAGCCAGTGAGCTGAGTGCCAGGGGGCTGCACATGACTAAGCGGTTAGTCAGCCGGCTTCGTGGAATGTGAAATAACAATAGCGAACCCCAACGGTCATCGGGTGCTCAGGTAACTGCCTACTGCACAGTCACGTGAGTGGTGGATGCCCCCCCCCCCCTCACCACGAACAACAAAGAAGAAGAAGGAGAACGATTGTCAGTCGTAAGGTCGTGTTGGAGTCGAGCAGATGCTAAAGCAAGTTTTAGAAGCGTAGTGAAAAGAACAAAATTATAACGTACAAAATTTATTGTGAAAGTGAGAAAAAATATACAAAATTATTAATATTATAAATAAATAATCGTATTGAATATAAATACGATGGATGATTCATCAAGTTTTCGACGGTAAGGCGTGATTTCCTTGTTTTATTTTCGAGTAAATTATTTTATATTTTCAATATTAAAAAAAAATAATAAATAATAAACTGAAAACTTTTTCCAATAGAATCACCCGTTCTCAGAGAAAAGAGCATTTAAATGAAATATTCGAAGCAGAAGAATCTGATAATGGCCACGTGTCGGATAGTGACGACGATGAATATTTTCCAGAGTGAGGTGGCAGCTTCGGATTGTGATGATGCTGGTAATTTACATTTCTATTTTCTATTGTGTACGACAATAATTATGATATATTATGTATTATGTTTTATATATTGTGTATATTTTTAGGAGAAGTTGATGAGAATGCACTCGACGAAGATGATGGAGATGAAGAAAGTGAAATAGAAGCGACAGTTAGTGGGCCAGGAATGACAGCAAAAGATGGTACTCAGTGGGCTGAGACACCAACAAGTGAACATCAAGTTGGAAGGCGTAATATTGTGCGACAGAGATGTGGACCTAATAGGAACACCAACATGCTGTCAAATCTCGACACATTCAAATTATTTTTCACTCCAGAAATGGCTGATATCAATATACGTCATACGAATAAAAAAGCAAGCTCAACATATGCAGCATATAATGAAAAAAATCCAGGGAAAAAACAACTAGTGTGGAAAAATCTTGAGCTTCAGGAATTTGATCCATTCCTGGCTATTTTGATAACCTCTGGCGCCAACAACTCGAATACTGACAATACAAAGGATATGTGGCAGTCGTACTCATATCCATTGTATCGTGCAGCAATGGGCATCACTCGCTTCTGGAACATTAGTCGTTTTATTCGATTTGATGATGCCAATACTCGTGCTCAGCGCATGGAGAGTGATAAAGCTGCTCCAATACGAGACATTTGGACAATGCTCAATAGTAATTTAGCAAAACATTATAAGCCAACAGAGCACCTGACAATCGACGAGCAACTTTACCCATATACCGGGGTCGAACTAAATTCACTCAGTATATTCCATCAGAGCCAGCCAAGTATGGAATCAAAGTATGGTGCATATGTGATGCTGAAATTTCGTATCCACTCACTGGACAGCTTTACACTGGAAAATCGAGTGCCGGTCGTGAGAAAAACGTTGGTGAGAGAGTTGTCAAAGACTTGGTGGCACCGTACAAAGGATCCGGTAGAAACATTACAATGGATAATTACTTCACTACTCTGCCATTGGCAAAATTTTTACTATCCTGGGCTTTAACAATTATTGGCACTTTGAAGAAAAATAAGACGTACATTCCACCAGCAATGGCTGCATTGAAAACACGAGAAGAATTATCCACTGTGTTTGGCTTTCATGAAAAAGTAACCGTGTGCAGTTATGTGCCAAAAAAAGGCAGTGATTATGCTATCATCAATGCATCAGGAAGCAAAGATGGTGCAAAGAAAAAACCCGAAATTATTGAATTTTATAACTGGTCAAAAGCTGGAGTGGACACGATGGATAAAATGCTTGGTAGATATAGTACAAAAAGATCAACTCGAAGGTGGCCTCTAGCATTTTTCTACAATATTCTCGATGTCGCCTGCCTTGCAGCATATATTTATTATGAGAATAATAAAATGCTTTCGAAAAAATCTTATGAAGGACGATTATTTTATCGGCAACTGGGCAGAGAGCTGTGTACTCCATTCGTCGAAAATCGTTCGCATAATGCACAAATCATGAGGCATTTCACAACGAAAGTGGCGATTGAAAGTTTTTTTGGTCGAGCTATAAATCCATATGCGCAGCCAATAGCATGTGAATCTTCGAAACCCCAGGCACAGCTCGATTCAACTGGAAGGAAAAAGATTACTGGTGTATGCCATGTTTGTCTCCAGAGCGAATTTAAAAACGTCGCAAAACTCGAAAATCATGTTCGGTATGTGAGTTCCCTATTTGTGATGAACATTGTATTTCAACCACGATATGTGAGGAGTGTGCGAAATAATTATACTTACTTGTTTTTTTTATATGGCACTGTGTTATTATAAATAAAAGAAAAAATAACTAAAATGAAAAGAAAACGGAATGATGTTTTTTTTACCTACTATCTTTACTATTGTTTATAATAAAAATTGTTTAAATGAAGGAAATTACAAACGATATTGTTGATTATTTATTCAAAAGTCAAGTTACATAAATACTTTGATAAACGTTCTCTTTAGTGTGTATAAACCCGGCTTTCATACATAATGACCTTAGTGAGTATCCGGGTACCCGGTCATTGAACGGAGGAGGTATCGAGTTTGATAGTTAATAACTGTTATTGAATGATTGATTACAAAAAATTTTGACGAAAAATTGGTGTCAAACTACTACAATTTTGGGGATCCGGGCGGTCATAAAATTTTTTTAAGGGGAAGTTAATAAATTCTACCTTGGAAACTGAAATCGATACCCGGGTACCCGGTTACTGACCGGACGGTTAAACAAAGTGCCACTATTGCTGCGCGGGCAATGAGTGTAGGTGGTTCTGGCAACTAGGATGATCTGAAATATTATAAAGAAATAAAGAAATGTACTTTTAGTATGATAATAAAACTTTCGTAAGACCGGATACTTTTATTTTACCTTGAAAATGACGAAAATGGCAAGAGGTAGAAAAGAACATCGATTTTCGAGCAAAAAACGATTTCAAACATTTCTGATGACCAAATCGAAAAAGATATAAAAAAATGTTCAGATATTACACAAAGTGCAACTATTTCATGGCATTGAAAATGTAATGAGACTTTTCGGGTGATAAAAAATGGTACATGCAAATAATATGAGTTGCTCTCTCTCTCCCTCTCTCTCTCACTCTCTTCTCACATTCTCACTGTCGTATTTTCTCACTCATATTCTCACTCTCGTACTTTCTCACTCACATTCTCACTCTCGTACTTTCTCACTCACATTATTACAACCATCCATCCCTCCATCCATCCAACCCTAAACAAGCCTAAACAAGCCCAAACATGCCCTAACAATCCCAAACAAGCCCAAACAGTCCAATGAGCTCAACAAGCCCAAGCCCAATAAGCCCAAGCCCAACAAGCCCAAGCCCAAGCCAAAACCGAAACCCAAACAAATAAACCCAAGCAAACCCAAATAAACAAACAAACCCACACAAACTCACCAACATTGTAATATATACAGCAAAATTGACACTTACAACTTGTAACCGCAAATGATTCTACATGTAATGCAGCATTTTTCATCCAATCACAGGAATTTAGCATGTCGCAGGTCCCCCCACCCTGCTACAACACAGCGGCAGTAGAGTGGGGGTAACGTTAGTTTCGTGTGACATCTCGCCAAATCAGACACCCTATATACATCTTTAAAAGAATTTTCATTGCTAAAATCAGCCGGTTATACCATAGAAAATGTTATAAACTATGCTCTGTCCGAATTGAAGTGAATCAGACAAATCGACTCTGTGATACGACAAACACGTTTTCATTAAAATCGAGGAAAAGCAATAGAAAAAGGGTAAATTGTATCGCAGCGGTTTACCTCAGTGCAGTGGGGGTCCTGATCGTTCAAAAAAATCTTCATAATTTTGTGTTTTTACAAAATCATTCTTGCAAATTAAAGTTAAGACCCTAGGCTATGAAACTAGGCACTAAAAGAATCATATTGATGAAATTACTAGCTCACGCAGACCCCTTAAGGGGCTATTCTACTGTGAAGTCTCAAAAAATAAGCAATTAAAAAAAAAATTAACTGTTGCATGTATCGGTGCAAACTTGTTTTTTCGCTTAAAGGTACACTCTTACAGAATAGAAAATAATTTTTTTTTGTTGCATATAAATGTGTATTTATTTAACAATTTATAATCGTGTAAAGGTATGCCAAAAAAGTATGTCACTGGCATTTATTCTTTGCCCTCTCCAGGTAATCTGAAGCAAAAAAATTTAATAGATTCTTAATCTGTAGAAGTGTCGCTATCGCCTGAACTAGAATTATTGAAAAATATTAATTTTTCCTTATACTTTCGCCCGAATTATGAAGAAAAAAAATGTGTTTTTCAAACACATTTGCAAAAAACGACGCCATTTTGTTATTATGCAATATAAAATAATAATTCTAGTTCGGGCGATAGCGACACTCATACAGATTAATAATCATTTTGAATTTTTTGTTTCTGATTACCTGGAGACCGCAAATCATCAACGACAGCGACATACTTTTTTTTTGTCATGCCTTTAAATGATTATCAATTGTGAAGTAAATATACATTTATATGCAACAAAAAATATTGTTTTCTATTCTCTAAGAGTGTACCTTGAAGCGAAAAAAAAGTTTCTACCGCTACATGCAGCAGTTTTCGAAAAAAAAAATCATTAAAAATAGCTCATTTTTTGAGCCATCACAGTAGAATAGCCCCTTAATCTATCCTCATAATCACACGAAGAGAAAAAAATCCACAAAAGTTGAAAGACTTTGAAGTTTGCATCGTTGTAATGCAACGAAATTTGTTTTTACTTCTATATACTTATAACTATCTACAATAATTTTTCTACATTTAGCCAGTAGATCTCTAATAACGTTTCTAAAAAACATTTGAGTATTCCTATTAGCTGGAAAGTATCTTCAAAAAATTCTGGCAATTTAAACAAAATGAATTTTCATTGCATTACGATGATGCAAACTTCAACATCGTAAAATTAACTCAGCTAATGCTGAGAGTACCAACTTAATTTTGGCCTGAAAAAAGGAATGTTTAAGCAGACACTACAATTTTTTAATATTCCAAAGCTCCAATTTACGATCCCGTTGATTTATCCTCGAATCTTTCATATATATTTATACGTTTATTTGCATCATTGCAGGTGGCAGAGCATCTTACGAGATGCAAGGACCAAGTTTCGTTTCGGAGCCCCTGTCGAGGGTGGAATTTACAAACGTTAGTGGTGGACGAGTCGAGTGCACGGTCAGGGGTAATCCGGAGCCAACGGTGGAGTGGCTCGCAGCGGACGGTGGCACCGTCGTCACCATACCCGGTATAAGAGAAGTTTTTGGCAACGGCACGATATACTTTCCAGCGTTTGAAGCCGAGGCGTTTCGTCAGGACGTACACTGGGCGATATACAAGTGTTCGGCGATTAACAGTGTCGGGGCCGTAGTCAGTAGGGACGTCACCGTTAGAGCAGGCACGTATAAAATTCACTATACTTTTCGCTCAGAGTAAGGGAAGCTACCAGTCTAGAGCCCGGAAAAAAGGTGAATTTCGACAATTTTTTATGGATACCCAATTGATAGAAGATTCCCTCCAGTGGCTATTATTTTACATATCTTCAAGTATATTTACAATTTTTTTTCACAAGATTTTGCAACAAAATGGTCGCTCTAGATCCTGAATGGATTGAGTCCTGCAGCCGGCAAGAGCTCTTTCGAAAATTATTTCAGTTCTAGATAATATGGGCCTTCGAAGTACGTAGGAAAATCGAAAAATACGGATTTTTTATGAAATGGTGCGTATCTAAAAAAATTTTTTTTTCGTCAAAAAAATCGCTGAAAAGAATATTCAGCGATTTGTATTGTCCCGTGCGGAAATTAAGTTCGAGCTTTGATCAGGCCCTTCTTAGAATTCCCTAACTTTATTAAGGCCTTAGACCACTCTAGAGGCCAAAAAAAGGACATATTTTGTGATTTCTTTTTCAGCGAAACCATAAAATAAATCGGAATTACAAAATAGGGGTTTTATTATACACGTAATTGACTATAAAAAATTATTTTTTCACAGCGATATATGTTAAAATGGCGACTGTGCAGCATTTTTCCGATGACGCCTTTATTTCTGGAAGGTCAACGGCCGGACCAACAGCTCCTATAATTTTTGAGTTATGATGAGACACTAAAGTTTTTTCGATTATATATAAGAATAGCTATCGAAGTACGTAGGATTTTTTTTATACATTGTTTTTCGTCAAAATGGCGCATTTCTAAAACAAAAAGTATAAAATGCTACGAGGAAATCATCAGAAAATTGTTTATAAAAAAGGAACTATGCAATATAATTTAAAAAATCCTACGTAGTGCCTCAGAAATAGTGAGAAAATGTATACTGAGAAAATCGTCAGAAAATTGTTTATAAAAAAGGAACTATGCAATATAATTTAAAAAATCCTACGTAGTGCCCAGAAATAGTGAGAAAATGTATAGTGAGGAAATCGCCAGAAAATTGTTTATAAAAAAGGAACTATGCAATATAATTTTAAAAAATCCTACGTAGTGCCTCAGAAAAGGTAATTCTAAATATACAGTTAAAATTTCAAGTGAATCGGTTGAAATTTGTTTGAGTTATGAGTCCGGCCGACTTGAAAAATGTAGTTTTGAGATAAACGCGTTTAAAGTTAGTAGAAAGTCACGACATGAAAAATTGCCTCAACGGTGCGTCATAAAAATTATTGCAGCCACATGCGTACTGGCGTGTGTGTGTGTGTGCACTGTGAAAAAGAAATGTGTTATTTCAATATATTTGAGGCTTAGTATTCTGTCGCATATTTTGACATGTTTGACCTCGCGTTGTTATAATGAACGAACTGCATGCGTGTTGGTCCAAGGCATCACAGCTCGTCTACTAAACGCATAATTTAATTTTTCTATTCAATCGATCTCTATAATTATTATGCCTCAAATTCTTTAGTCGAGCAGTTTATACTGATTTGCCCCTATAATAGCAAAGTCTGGTAGTATTGGGGAAATCGCTACTAGGGAATCTACAACCACATCCGTTAAAGACCCTTACTTGGTCTTCGCACTTAGACCATAGTTTTAGTCAACCTACCTACCCTACCATTCCTTAATAAGGACCCGGTCCGGCTCTTTTACGGAAAACCCTACTATGGAATCCACAAACAATCCCTTGATGGCCCCGAAATGTTTTAGGGATGCTCTGCCAATTGTCCTAACGAGGTGATGTGTAAAATGATGTTACAAAGTTTCGAAAAAAATACCAATTCAGTCCGTGAAGAATTGGCGATCAGATATTACCGGTCGCAGGACATTATCAAAAAAAAAACTAAATTATTTAGTAAAGCTATATATACTTGTTTGATCCTGTAATGGCAAAGTCTGGTAGTATTGAGGAAATTCATAATAGGGAATCTACAATTATGAGCCTTAAAGTCCTTTACTTGGGCTCCGTACCTAGAGTATAGTTATAGTAAATCTACCTACCCTGCCATTCCATAATAGGGGCCCGGCTTGGGTCTTTTATACAAACCCCTACGAGGCAATCCCCAAATAAGCCCTTGAAGGCCCCGGATGGTATTAGGGATGCCCTGTCAATTTTCCGCACGGGTCGTTGACTCGCTCCATCTGGTTTCGGCGACGACATTTTCTTACAAAATCTTGTGAAAAAAGTTTCGCAAAGATACTTGAAGATATATAGAACAATGGCCACTAAACGGAATTTCCATACCATCAACTAGGTATCCATAAAAAAATTGTTGATATTCATCTTTTTTCTGGGCTTTAGGCTGTTAATGGCTCCAACAAACAACCCTTCAATGAAACTCGAACGCATCTTCCCGATCCTTTTCGCCCTTCCCTCCTCATTTCAACACCCCATTTTCCTTTCTACATCGAAATGACAGCTCTGAAAAAATCGCTACCAGATTATCGTTGAGTCGAAATATCGAGAAGAATCGAGGCTTGCGATTGTGGATTTCTTTGCGTCGAAATGTCAACTTGGTTTGTAAAATTTTATAACGAAGTATCTTCTTCAATGAAAAAAAACTAATTCGGTACGTTCGTTGTTTTCTCGGTTTCCAAACCCTTCCTAGCTTTCAGCCCCGTATTTTTGTAAAACCTGTTTTTTTTTTCTCAAATTAACTATCAGTCCATTTTGCTGCCAATGGTACAGAGCTAATTTGGTGTGTCAGACTCAATTCCGCGATCTTACGACTGCCTCGACGAATCTCGTTCCCCGCACGGAGATCAAGAGGGCTGCTTGGGCAGGGGAGAAAAAATTGAGAGGTCTCGGCAGTCGCTTAACCGAATATTAAGTCTTAATACTTTATCAGGCTATCCTATGGTAAAAAAATAAGCCATGTGCCGCAAAACTCAAGTATAAATTCTACCTCGGTACAATTTTTCTGTACAGAGAGGAAGAAACAGAGATAAATGTATAGCGAAAGTACATCGTCGCAGGACGATTACACTAAATACATTCATTTCTCCTTATTCCCCCTTCATCAACACTGCCATCAACTTTATAATTCCACTGTCGACATTTCTTTCCTTCGTGAAAAAAAAAAATTAAGCCCAGCTCCTAAAAGTTCCTTCTACGAACAATATCACAGCGGAATAAAGTGAAATAAAGATATGCATTATCCTTTCGTGAATTGAAATACAATGATTTACAGCACCGGATTAAGCGACGTACACGCTTTTGCCTCAGGCACGTTTTTTGTATGCTCACTTGGCGCTTCGCCTCGTGTTATACAGACATGTATATATATATATATATATATATATATATGAGCTCGCGTGGGCACGATTCGCGGCCCCGATTATCATGAAAATCCACGAGCTTTCGGATATACAGGGGCATAGAGGGAGATAAAAAGCTGCGTGCTTCGCGGCACATTGTTTCTTTGCTTGAATGGCATGCGTACCCACCTTTCATGTCTTTGGCAGTGTGAGCATGGTTTAAAAAAGGACAAAAAAATACATGTTCTATGTTCGTTGCATATTCCGCGCCTCAGTTATGGGGTAAAATACATATAACGTGTATATATATGTATATATATATATATATATATAGATCCATGTGCATAGCTGCAAGCAGTCTATCTGAAAATTGGCTATCGTTAATATTCGGTGCTTCGCTGCCTGTACATACGGGAAAATGAAAACGTCGGTAACGACGGGGGTTCGCTTGTCAATCAATTTTGTGTGTACTGTGCGTACGTAAAAAGAAGCGCTTGGTTTCGAAATGAATGGGGCTTTTTTTAACGGACCGCGGGATATATCGCTGAGCTGTGAGAGTTTCGAGATAAAAATGATTATTTTAATTCATTTATTTGTGTACCTGTGTACAATTGATTGGAATTTATATACTTTGTGTATACTATACTTAATTAATAAAAATGTTGTCGACATTAATTCGAAAAAGATAGACGTTGGGTATTTTTTAAGTTTCGAACATAGATTACTTAGTATTTTAGACCCTGGGGAAATGTCCGGATTGGCGCGGGGTGGTTAGCCATTTATTGGCGCATTTCATTGAATATCCATACCCCACGCCCCCCTTGAGGCTCGGAATGTCGAAGGTTAGATTGAGGATAGATTGTACTGATATTAGAACAAAATGATTTAGTCAGATAGGCCGATGCATAAAAATATTAAAGGAGTATTCTAGTCCAGAGGTCTAAATTGCAAGCGTTTATTTGCGGGCTTGATAAAAAAAAACGAAAAAATATTTTTACCATCCATTTTTTAAACTCTTTTTATTGGCATTTCAAGAAATAACGAAAACCATGTGCAAACAACGAAAATGAAAAAAGTTACGGACCTCTATATATGGCTGCGAAAAAAAGGGTTGACATGATTCCAAAGCTCCCATTCACCTGCCACAAACATAAAACCAATTTTATTCATCAACTAGCCTCCGCCCGCGGCTTCGTCCGCGTGGAAATTGGCCCATAGAAACTTCATTACCAGTTGCACCCCTTATTAGGGGTTGTTTTAAAAAATCCGAAAATATGCATTTTATTATGTGTTTTGAAGAATATTTATACCAAGTTTCAAGTTAATGTACGCAAGGAATACAATTTTTCATATAAACTTTTACATCCTAATATCACCCTCTGAAGAATTGATTATCGAAAAATCCTCTCTTAGTGCACCTCTACACTTTCTTAGGAACATATCTTCCAAATTTCATGTTTCTATCTTCAGTAGTTTAGGCTGAGCGTTGTCTATACTTCAGTTAGTCACGGAACTGTTTTATATACAGGGTGAGGCACATAAAGTGTTACAGAGCAATAGCACTCAAACTATTGATCATATCCAAAAATGTTTCAGACAAAAATTTCAGTGTTCGAGAAGGCCGTTATACAGGACCACCCTATTTTTTTTATCGGTGGCGGCGCTGAAGCTACGTCAAGGTCAACTCCACTTTTTTAAATGGAACCATGTATTTTTTTTCGCCTGACATTATTACCGATTTTAAGACGAATTCAGCGACCTACAACACAAGGTCATTCTAGTCACGCACAGTATGAAAATAGTCGAAAAATCGAAAAATATCGGAATAATCACTTTCAAAGGATCCACTAACCTTGGTTTGGGTCTACCTACAGAAGATGCTCGAAGTGATGACCCTCGACTTGTAAATATTTGTAAACACGCCTGATCACGCCTGACGACACGAAAGAAAGAATACGCCGAGCATGTACCGAAATCACACCACAAATGTTGACTGAAGTTAGACGGTCTTTTCATCAGCGAATTAACAAGTGCTTACAAGTCGAGGGTCATCACTTCGAGCATCTTCTGTAGGTAGACCCAAACCAAGGTTAGTGGATCCTTTGAAAGTGATTATTCCGATATTTTTCGATTTTTCGGCTATTTTCATACTTTGCGCGACTAGAATGACCTTGTGTTGTAGGTCGCTGAATTCGTCTTAAAATCGGTAATAATGTCATCGAAAAAAAATACATGGTTCCATTTAAAAAAATGGAGTTGACCTTGACGTAGCTTCAGCGCCTCCACCGATAAAAAAATACGGTGGTCCAGTATGACGGCCTTCTCGAACACTGAAACTTTTGTCTGAAACATTTTTGGATATGACCAATACTTTCAGTGCTATTGTTCTGTAACACTTTATGGGCCTCACCCTGTATATGGATAAGAATGTCATCATCGCAGGTATGAAAGAATTTTTTTTTAAATGGCGACTGTCGGGGAAAATCTTAATTTTTCGCCCTGTTCTGTTGAAAGTTAATTTTTTTTTATTTAAATTGTAATAATAATGATTTTAGTATACCCAAGGTAGAGACGATAGAGGGATATATTCTGAATGTTTATACCAAATTTAAAGTCAATCGGTTGGATAGAGTTCGAGATTTTAAGTCAACCAGGTTGAAAAAGTAGTTTCGAGAAAAACGCGTTTAAAGTTTTGAGTACAATTACAGACAACCACAACTATCTAAGTGGTATAATGGCATATTATACTGACGTTATATTAATCGGCTACTTCTGCCTCGTAAAGTGTGACTTCCTCGACTTCGGAATGATGATTGTCTGAAGCTCATTCTTCCCTGCGAGCAGTTCTCGATTACTTTGAATCTTCTGATTTGACGATACGTCCCGGTGCGGCCTCCAAATGCGGCCCTGTTCAAATCGCTATAATTTTGTAAATGTTGGAAATTTCGAAATTGCCTTTCAAGGCCGTATTCTATACTTTAAGAAAATGCCAAATAAAAATCGATTTTTTTTGTATTTCTAGACTAGAATAACCCCTTAATATCCCCGTAACGAAAAAGTATTTAGGTTTGGTGCCTAGACGGTGTTTTTATATTGAATCAGGGATGCCAAAACATTAAAGAAAAGCTACAAAATATTCGTTTGGGTAAACAGTCTAAGCAGAAGTGTCAAACGGATGTGCCATGTGATTCAAAACTTTAACTTTTGAAAATTTTGTTCGAGTATTCGCACATTGGACCATGGATCCAAAGAAGTAATACGAAAACTGAGTCTATACGTGATTGTGTTCTACAAAAAGTACGCGGGGACTCAGCCCCGAGTCAAAATTTATAGCCTCCTCTGAACACTCGCAGGACCCATTTATTTTGTAATGCACAAGCCGCTAGCCTCCGTTGAACCTACCAAACCCCATTTGTCGAGTTCAGTGCTATGAAGAGGCCTCTATTTGGTCCAGCATTTGTTAGTCCTCTCAAACCTTCTTTCGACCCCCAATTTCAGCGAAACGCGCAGAACACAGGCCTCCTTAAGGGCTTACGTGGGTTTCGAAGCCAAAAAAAAGCATATTCTCTATATTATTTAAAAATATAATATATCAATTATTTTATTCAAAATGTTACGCACATAAAATAGCAATATTTCAACAATATTAAAAAAAAAAATTCATCCAAAAATTTGGGAAATTCAGCTGGTGGGACCTGGTTTCCGGAGACCCCTCAAAAACAAGTGTCCTCGTGGTGGTCAGGATAGCTCATGATAGCTTTATCTGAAATTAAGAAGCCAATTTTTTTCTGTTAGTAGATAAGTATAGCTCGTGATTAAACGAAGGATTAAAAAAAAAATGAAATTTAAATTTTTGGCAGAGTTGTCCGCAAAATAGTCCAATTTTTGGTACAATTTCAACTACGTATAGCCTTCTAACATTAGTTGTAATAAAAAAAAACCTTCGTTCAATCACTAGTCAATGCTATTTTGAAGAAGTGTGCAAAATTTTAATAAGACCGGTGCATTCGTTTTTGAGAAATCGTGTTCACCGACTTCAAAAATAGTGTTTTGAGAAAAATGCGTACACCTGCGTCGCTCCCGGCCGGTTTTTCCTAACGGGGGTAATTCCCAAAGGCTCTTTCTCCTAGACTTTTACTCCGATTGACTTCAAACTTTGGGAGAACATTTTAGACATATTGTACTATTAGATAATAAAATTAAAAAAATGGATTTTTTGGAATTTTTAAACCCACGTAACTCCTTAACCTGCTTTCGATCTCAAGTCCGTTGCCTCGATCTCACCTAACCTGCTTTGAGCCCAAATTCGAAATCTCCTCCATCAACACTCCATTGGAGCCTGATCGGTAACCCATTTAATGACGAAATCAAAACGTTTTCGCTGAATGAAGGGTCCGGAGGCGTCTACAATAGACTGAATGGAGAGTCCAGAGAGTCTGCAGTGCGCCTACAGTAGGCCGAAAAGGGTGCCAGTAGGTTCTGCAGAAGCGTTCAAAGTAGGCCCACCTGGGGTTTCGCAGGTTCAGTTGAGCTCTGCGTGGCCTCTTTGACTGACAATGTCCAGTTTCTGCCATTCGGGAGGTTCATCGGAGGCCCTAACGTATTGTTATTCCAAACAGTGTACCTTTGTTAACGTACCCGATAATCCGTTATCACCGATTTCTGCTCACAGAAGGAGGCATCGATTTTGCGGGTTGAACGCAGCTCGAAAATTTTCATTCGGGAGGAGGCCAATTGCGATAACGCATTTACAAATCTTGGATTCAGAAGCTTGCAATAACGTTTACTTTTCCCCGGCAGTCTTTTAACGTAAAAAATAAACGCTTTTCTCAGCACGCGAGAGAATGGCAGGAAACCTTTGATAAAGTTGGCACACGGTGAATGAATCTTCGTGTTATGTTCTTCAGTTCAAACCCTGGCTCTGTTATCTCCACGCGACGATCATCTTCTTCAATCCAACTGGAAGCGTCATTCCCATAGGAGGATAACCAAAAAAAAAAAAAAACTGGAGCAACAAGTATATTCGACGATGCTCATTTCATACCGAAAAACCAGCCCTCCCGCTCTCTCTCGCTCGCTAACTTTTCCCCCGCGATCGCCCCTGCGCGAAGCTCAGTGGGGAATCGCGGTTAACGCAAATTTTACTGCGCGGCTCTTTTCTAAACTCTTCTCAGCCGTTATGATAAATGAAGGGAAGAGATAGAGGGAGGGAGAGAGGCCGAAAGGGCGACGGCGGCCGGGGGGGGGGATCTGTGAAAGTTTGGGAGGGTGGATCTCCGAAGCGCGAAGAAGATTCCTCTCGTTTCAGCTGCAACCAGAAGCATCGAGATTTGTGATAAGCGCGTAATAAGCTCGAGTGGCTCTCAAGATCCTTCCTCTCTCTTGCTCTCTCCCCATCTCTATTTCTCTCCCTTATTTTTTCTTTTTCATATTTTCCCGTCTCTTCCTCTACCTCTTCTTATCATTCTCGTTTCCCCTCGATCTGTATACAAGTCTCGCAGTGAGCTCTTCGGCCTCTTACCCTTTTTTCGCTTCTTCCATCACAGGTGAGTATCTCAAACGACAGGTAGATTCTCTACATATTTCATGGTTTGTAAATATTACCCGCTTTTGCAACTCTCTCTCTCTCTCTCTCTCTCTCTCTCTCTCTCTCTCTCTCTCTCTCTCTCTCGCTCTCTCTCTCTCTTGCTTACTCGCCTTCCCAACGTATATAGCTGTATATGAAGGACAGGGGGAGGAAAAAGCGTCTGGTGAGTTTATGCTCGGCCGGGCTTTCGTGTAACCGTGGCTACGATACGGAAAGCAGCAAACTCACCGAGTTTTTACCCCATTCTCGAGTCTGAGTGCCTCGCTTCGCTGACTCTCGAAACGGGTTTGCTGCTTGCAAAACCTCCCTATATATGTACTATATCCACTGCAGTGTGCTTTCGTCTTGCTCTCTTTCTCCCTCCCTCCCTCCCTTCCTCCCTCTCTCTCTCTCTCTCTCTCTCTCTCTCTCTCTCTCTCTCTCTCTCTCTCTCCTGTCCTTTTCTCTCCCTTCTCAACTCTGGTGCTTTTCGCCCGTCGTCGTTTTTCCATCTCTTTCATTTCGTGTCGTTCCCTCCAGCCAGGGCCCTTACCTGCTATACTATATCCACTTTTCCCGAGCTTTCCGTGCATGTATATATATATATGTATCAGCAGTTACCGCGTTCGAGCTCACCTTTTTCTTCGGCTGCTACAACTATACCAGCGCACCTCCCATTGCTCCTCTTTCTCTACCTCGACCTTATGTCACCCTTTTTTTTTGGCCGCTCCATCACCCCACTTCTCGTCCCAACTACCGTCAACCTGGCAAATGTCTCATTCCCCCAGCCTCCTCGTCGTCCCTTACCGCACTCATTTCCTTCGCGAGCCTCACTCGCGTCCTCCTCTCGTTCCTCTTACCCGCCGTCAACGTCTCGACGAACTCGCTAACCTTAGGGAGAGAGACTTTTCCCAGCTATTTCCCGTGCCCACCATCGACCTTACCTCGAGTTACTACCTCCCTCTCACTTTTCTCACAACATTTTACTCCCCTTTCGTGATATCGAACGATGGTCAAGAAAAAAGGGCGCCATCCCTTACCCTTCCCGTAAGGTTTTCGTGCCCGTTTGACCTCGTATGCTCGTGCATTACTTCATTCGTTACTACTCTTAGCCTTGCGCTCTCGCGATCTTCGTGTTTTAGTGGTGAACCAGCGCTACGATCCGGAAGTTCAGAGCCTCGGTGGCTCCCTGGGCAACAACGTACTTATGCGATGCAACGTACCGAGCTTCGCGCGGGACCACGTAACCGTTACGTCTTGGCTCCAGGAGCCCTCCTTCAACATCTATCCCTCGACGATAAGTGGTTAGTGATAAGACTGTCTTTTGCACACGCGCGCACATGCACACGTATTTATGTATTGGGAGTACAAATTAATTCGGTCCGTTTTCAAGAGATAGCTCTGGCTGTTATGAATGTTTCATAGTGACAGCTGATTTCGGTGGTTTCAGAGAGGTTAGACATCTGTCAATAACATTCAGTTTATATCGCTTTGAATTCCATTAAAAACCTTGTTTTTTACTGTGTTGAATATGTCAAATTTTGTGTTAACTATAAGCTGCATTTGCGGGAAGTTTTACTTTTCTGCTTTAATTGGAAGAAAAGTGCAGCTGAAGCCCATCGAATGCTTGTTGAAGTTTATGGTGATGATGCTCCAACTGATAAATCATGTAGGGAATGGTTTCGACGCTTTAAGAACGGTGATTTTAGCGTTGAAGACAAGCCTCGCCTTGGACAGCCAAAACAATTCGAAGACAATGAATTGGAGGCATTACTCGATGAAGATCCGAGTCAAATGCAGTATAGACTACAATTGATTCGTTTGAGCCGTGCATTACGAGAAAAACGGCCGGAATACGAGCAAAGACATGACAAAATTATTCTTCTGCATGACAACGCTCGGCCTCATGTCGCAAAAGTTGTTAAAAAAATATTTGGAAACGCTCAAACGGGATATTTTACCGCACCCGCCGTATTCTCCGGACATTGCTCCTTCTGATTACTGGTTGTTCCGACTGATGCAGCAGGATTTAGCAGGTCACCGGTTCACTTCTTTCGCAGAAATCGAAAATTGACTCAAAACTTGGATCGCCTCAAAAGACGAGACTTTTTTCGAGATGGAATTCGAAAATTGCCTGAGAGGTGGGAAAAAGTAGTAGCCAGCGATGGACAATACTTTGATTAATCTATTCATACGTTTTATTTTGAAATAAATGGACTTTTTACCACAAAAAAACGGACCGAATTAATTTGTACTCCCAATATATTGGTTTGACAAAAAAATAGTTTTTTTTTGTTTTGGTTTTTCATCTCTGTTACAATGGGAAATAGTTTTCTTGGCAAACAATTTTAAGGGGCTGCGTTGACGAAAATAACGAGGCATCGTTCAAATTTTCATTGACAGATTCCTCTTTCTTTGAAAAGCATTCCAAGGTTGTAGATATTTTAGTCAAGGATGGAAGATAACAAGTTTTTGCTTCATCCTAAGACAAACGATTTCTAATTCTCATCGAAGGGTAGATCATAATTGATTTTTTCAAATACATTCTAATATATACATGTATTGATTAGGGTGTGACGGAAAAATCTGTTTTTTTTCCTGTATTTTGCAGTTTTTATTACCATTGGCAAACATTTCTCGCCGATAAATCTTAACGAGTTTTTCTAGTGAAGAAAAAGACAAGAGTAACGACACACTCTTCAGAGTTGATTGCCAGAGTTTTCCTTTTTTGAAAAGCATCGCAGAAATATAATATTTTTTAGGGAAGGGTGGAAGATAATGATGTTTTTTTGCTTCCTCCTAGAGGAAACTATTTCCAATTGTAATAAAAAGTAGAGGGTCAAACGAAAATCAATTCAAGAAAAATACATTCTCATATATATATATATATATATATATATATATATAGAATGGAATGTGACAAAAAAGTATTTGTTTTTGTATTCCCTCTTTTTTTTATTGCAATGGGAAAAAATTCTCGGGGATCTTGAGGGATTGCTTTGGTGGAAAAACGATGACAATAACGAGGCACCCTTTAGAGTTGATTGCCAGAGTTCTCCTTTTTTGAGAAGCATTTCGAAAGTGTAACAGATTTTAGTGAAGCGTGGAAGATGACGATGTATTTTTTTGCTTCGTCCTAGAGGAAACTATTTCCAATTGTAGTAAAAAGTGGAAGACCAAACAAAAAGAGATTTTTTTACAGACCCTAATATGTATATATATGACAGTTCAAAAACTTCTTTGTATGAATATATATAACTGTGGGTGTGTGCTCGTACATATAAGTAAATATAGTTTGATGTAACTTTGGACAATTTTTTTTTTTCATAGAAAAGTTTCTTTACTCCCAACGAAGATGCTTACGAAATAAAATATACAGGGTGGCACGAAAGTGACGTCCAAAGGGAAAATCTAGATGCCTCGTGTCAATACCGACCCGAATCACTCCCATGTACGTTCTGCGATCTTCTTTAGTTTTCGAGAAAAACAATATAACATTTTTTTCATGTTTTCTGTAGCATGGGTTTTCATTTTTTGTCTCTGTTGTATATGTAACAAGGTCTTACGTACAGAGACAACGGTAACCACGCATTCGCGTTATAGCCTAACCTAAGAATTTATTTTTTTCACAAGTTATTTGAAAGCTAATGGTATTCCTATGCAGATAGAAATACATAAACGTATGAGGTGACGAGTAAAAACGCAAAAAAATGATCCAGTAATTGGTGAATTCTCCATCAATCCTACCACTGGCATCCAAGCAAGTCCAATAAGGATAAATCGATTTTATTCTCTTATGTATAAAATACATTCTTCAATCCATATATACAGAAAAATCCATAGTGCAGAAAAAGAATGCACATTTTGATAAATTATAAATGGCACGAATAACTGAGATTACTGCTCGCAAGTATTTCTATGTACACGTATCCATTGACTGTCACATTTTGCTAACATTATGGAGATAGCACCTTATATTTTGTACGAAAAAATAATTTAGAGTGGATAAATCCTATAAAAACAATTATTTATCTCTTAAAATTCAATATGGTAACGGAAAGAAAGATATTCATCAATTGCTGTTGTGCTGGTACAAAAAAAAAATCGAAAATAAAACGTACAATGTAGCGAAAGAACCAACATTTTGGTTTGTCAATTTACACAATCTTTTAACCATTTTTTTTCATGAAGCGACACCAAAATGGCTTCAAAAGTCGAGTCACCCCCATCGTTACAGTTCTATCGAGTCGCAATACGTATGCACTTTCCTCTTAAAAGTTTTTAAAACTATTGAGAGTCATTTAGTCTAATGTACGTATTTATTTTCATTATCTGAACTTTAGTGACTAATTCTCTCGGACATATTTTGTTTTCACTTTTGATAAAAATCTAAGGCATTTGTGTTAGTCTTCAGTTGTTAATTTATTTATTGCTTAACCCTATAACAGCTGAGTTTTTTTGGAGCGTTTGGCAAAGTTGGTACATGTGAATCTGAATTCATGAGTACCCAATGTGAGAAAAAAAATAATTCGAGAATTTTCCTATCCTCAGAAACTACCCTAGAATGAAAAAACAATTCCAATCGCTTGAAAACATCTTAATTTTATTTCCCATCGTTCATTTCTGCTAGAAATTGAGGAAAAGTCATTTCAGAACACGTAGTGGGATTCTGAAGAACTTACGGATCAATCAATCCTCATGAACTATCCCTCAATTGAGAGAAATTCGCTCCCCAATGGATAACATGTTATCATCTTATTTTCTGTTATTTTATCCTGATCTGAATCGAAATATTAGTGTACCAGAACACATAAGCATATTCTGAAGGACTTACGGAAAATTCGATCCTTCTTTACTGTTGGGGGTAGTTTTCGAGTCAGATTTTCTTGATACAAAATTTCATGCGTTTTCAAAAATTTATATGAACTGAACATCAATAAAAGTGCATTTTCAGGCACATCACCATTACTAAGGGCGGTTTTTGATGTTTTTTTACTGTTAGGGGCCGTTTTTTAATCCGATGTTCTTGATACACATCTTCCATGCGTTTTCGAAAATATATATGAACTGAACATCAATGGAAGTTTATTTTTGGGCGTATCACCATTTCTAGGGGTGGTTTTCTATGTTTCGTTACTGTTAGGGGTAGTTTTTTATTCGGATATTCTTGCTACAAATTTTTCATGTAATTTCAAAAATATTTATGAACTGAACATCAATGAAAGTGCATTGGGCGTATCACAATTGCTAGGGGCGGTTATCGATATTTTATTACTGTTATGGGTGGTTTTTGGTCCGGACTTTTTTGCTACAAATTTTCTATGTTATTTCAAAGCACAGACTTGAGATCGCGACTCTAAAAAGAATTTTGCCTGAAAGTTATGCTCATTTCTCATTTTTTCACAATTTTCGCACTTTTTGACAGGGTGTGAAGCTGAAGGGGTACAACCCTTGAGTTTGTCGAATTTTTCATGATTAGATGCATTCTTTATCTTCAAAATGCGACCTTAACGATGCCGATATGTTCATTTTTCTGGAAGTTATGATTTTTCAAAGTAGGTGGGACGTATGTGTCCCACCAGCCGTTAAAGGGTTAACGGTGTACTTCATAACGAAAACACATGCAAAAAAAAATCGAGAAAAAAGTACATACACAAAAGGGAAGAATAAAAAATGTTTCTTTCCCGAAAACTAAAAAAGATCGTAGAACATAAATGGGAGTGATTCGGATAGGTGCGAGGCAGCTAGATTTTCCTTTTGGACGTCACTTTTGAGCCACCCTGTATGAATCCTTTAAAACCCGTCGCAATAGATAGTATAAGAAATTTGTCCCTTTATTCTTCACAATGCGAAGATTTTTCTCACCAAAAGAGGGGCAGGCGTTTCGCCGAAGATTGTTAAAGGACGCTAATTCCTATTGAATCATAGATCGATACGTCCATTAAAATTTCAACTTGGAAGTTTTAATAATTTCCACTATATCGTTCGTCAGAACGTTTCGCCTCCGGTGTGCCTGGGAAATATTTTTTTTTTTTTAAATATATTTTTTAAATTGCAAAATGGCAAAATGGAATGTACAAAAGAGAATGCGATGATGGACAGACTTCATTGTTCGCAGATGGCAAATACCATATGCTGCCAAACGGCGAGTTGATGATAATCAATGTAACGCGGAGCGACGCGCAGATGACTTATCGTTGCAGAACCCATCATCGGCTGACGCAAGAGACTGTGGTCAGTCCAAACATTGGTCGAGTACAATTGATGGGTAAGCATTGTCAAAAATTTCCTCGTACGATTATGTACACACCGATAACGAGCACACTGCGACAATAATTATCACGATAACTACGACAGTAAAACAATTACAATAATAACAATAGTCATATTAAGTGGAAATTCGATAAGCACGAAATGTTTATCGCTCCCTGAACATTTTAATTTACCGCGATAGGAAATGGGCCTGGGAAGGAGATTATTATACATTGTTACAAAAGTTTGATTTCACTTGGATTTGTTTGAGTCAAATCTTTTTCTTCCCTGCCCCACGGCCTACTACGATTGTATTTGTTTCAAATATATTTTTGCTATTTGTTTCAACCAGACTAAGACAATTCAATAAATACGTATTTGACCGAAATACATCGTTGATTGGAACGTACAAGAGACATGTTTGAATGAAAACAGATTTTTATTTGCATGCAGTAAATGTGTCTTAAATTCAAATATATTGTTCTCTCGAACGATTAAAAATCATATTTAAATTACTAATATTTTGATTTGCAATCAGAAAAGTTTACCATATTTTCTCATATACACTACATATTTATCCGTTTTTAACAATCCTCAATGGTGGAAAATTATTTTTAATATTTTTTATTACCGCCATTTCGGTATATACGAGAGGAAGTTCCTGTTGTTTGGGTATCACGGGATGTGTAATTCCCACGTTCTTCGCAATACACTAGGTCGATCACGAGCGTCAATGCGCAAAATATATAGTCCGTCGATTCGTTCCGCGGACTCAATTATATGCTCGCTCAGAGTACAAATACCTTGCGGGAGAAACATCGGGCCCTGCGCCACACTTCGGTCAAAGAGCATACTACTACGTCTATGAATTTGCTAGTTAATTTAAATTTCAAAAATCTTTGTGGACCCATTTAGTCTATACGACGAAATATTTGTTTTAGTAAATCGTACTAATTACCAAAATTATTAGAAGCATATAAACTCTTTATTACTCAACGGCGTTTATTACTCAATGGTTAACTTGATTTAAATTAATAAATATATTCGAAATAAATCTCTGTAATAGTAGAAGTAAATAAAAAAGAAAACATTGATTTCACGAACCTGTTAGTTAAGGCAGTAATTGTTGTCTAGAGCGCTTTTTGGAGGTGATTTTTAGGATGGTATAACATTTAAACTGTTCTCGTTTTCTTTCTGAATTTTTTTATCAATCCTTCAAGAATATTTACTAATTAAAAAAACATTATTATGTACGTTTATTTACAACAGTGCGCGGAAAACACCCCCAATTAGCGACCAGTGTTGTGAACGTTGTATGAATATGGGAACAAACCAAACATATTCTGGAGCTGTATGTGTTGTGATAGTTGGTACTAGATTTAGCAAAAGATATAATGAACAAAACGGTGGCATGCTAAAATTCGATGATCAATTTTTCATATTTTTCTGACCATTCTACGAGTAAATATTTAATAACATATATACATATACTTCGACGCACTTTTACTATCAACGTTAAGAATCAGTCTACTGAAGGTGTATGCTAAATCCGAGCTCACCCGGCAATTGATAATCGAGATATCGTGGTTTCCAATTTGAAAAACATAATATCGAGAAAAACGCGTTCAAAATTTGCTGCGTCTCGACCGCGTTTTCCCAGCGTACTTTTCATCATTTCTATAACACGGCTAATTTTATGATTATCATTAACCCCTTGACTGTCAGTGACACATATATGGGCTGAAAAAAGTCGTGCCACTTTTGTGTCATGACACATATGTGGGCATTTGAAAAAAAAACATGTTTTTACTACATCGATTTGACTGTACCTTGGTAAATCATCGTTTTTGAGGTCGCTGAATCCCAATCTGAAATCGGATTTCCAAATTTCGAAATAGCGGATCAATATGGCGGATGCAAATTCTAAAAATAGCTTGATTCCGACGAAAGTAAGTACCTTTTGGTTTTCGAGGTTGCTGAATCGGAATGTGAAATTGGATTTCCAAAATTCAAAATGGGGGATCCAATATGGTAGACGCAAATTCGAACAATAGTTTGATTCCGACAAAAATTTGTATCTTTAGATGTTTGTGGTCGCAAATTTCGAATTTGAGTCCTGACTCTAAGTATGTGAAGCTCGGATACATTATGACGAATAAAAATTTAGCAAACCACGTATGACAAATTATCCATAAAAAATGTAAAAGAAGAATATTTTTTTGGTTTTATATCCCGCTCTCTGCCGAACCTAGAGTCACGAATCGAGGACGTGGCGGTTGTTGACTCCGATTTTGTATTTTTTGTACTTGTTGTATTAAATTGTTTTTTGTGCTTTTTGTCTTACAAATTTTCTTTGTGCTTTTTGTGATTTTAAATTTGTTTTTACTATTCATTTTTTAAGCCAATGAAGCTAGTCTATTTCAAGTGTGAGTGTTGTGTCTGTATTTCCGTGACCCAGAATAGGAGACAAAAAAATGTATTGCTAGATATTTATATTGTTTATATTATTTTTTATATTATGTTAGATTTTTCTCGCATTTAGGCGCTCAAATTCAAATCAACTCAATCAAATTAAAACTGAAATTTTCTCCCGCCATATGCGATCTACCATTTTGAATATTGAAAATTCGATTTCAGATTCGGATTCAGCGACCTCAAAAACCAATAGGTGCGTACTTTCGTCGGCATCAAACCATTTTTCGAATTTGCGTCTGCCATATTGGATCGGCCATTTTGAATTTTGGAAATCTGATTTCAGATTCGGATTCAGCAATCTCAAAAATCGCAATACTGAAATAATAGGATAAATCTATGAAATTTTTTTTTCAACACACAAATGGCACGAAATTCCATTTTCGCCTGACTGCTAAGGGGTTAAACGGTCTTCAGAGACGTATTCAGGAAGGTCTGTAGAATAATAAAATTAAATTTAAAAAAGAATGACTTTTTTCAAATTTCTAGACGACGATACTGCCTTAATTTAAATAAGATAAAATTAACGCATTTAGTTGATTTCAGATAATCTTTTTTATCCGTGTATGTTTTATTTTTCATATTCTTGCCGAATATTAGCGAAAATTATAGTATAATGAACGAAGAAAAAAAATTAACCGAGAGGAATAAGTAAAGAAATTGACTGACAAAATTACGACTAGAATTTTGATTGGAAGGTTTCTATGAAGACTTCTATGCTTACGTTAATTATCTTTATAGACTTAAACATAAAGTTGATTGAGACAAAGCAAAGGAGAGCGAGCGTATCCAACTAATTCACTTAACCTGTTGAATACACATAAGCCAGGACTGTCGCTCCTATGGGAAATCATGTAGCGAACCGTAGATCGGGGCTGGGAAAAAAAATCATATAGTCTCTGCGGACCAGGTACTAAGAAACTCGCAGTTCACGTAGTCGATTCCGCGTAGCCGAGACGAAAAAATTCTATAAATAATTGATGGAATGTGGTATATTTGGAAAAACATAACACGTGACGGGATATTGTCATTCTCGAAGCGTTCGTCATGTAGGGGAGAGTGGGGCACAATGTGTCATGGGGCACTGTGAGTCACACGCAGTTTCGCAAAGGTTTGTAGCTCGTAAAATCCGAAATTTTATGTATTGGACTGCGATTTATATTTGGTTTCGTCAGGCCTAAAAGATAGTCGACAGCAGCTCACAAAGAGTTATTAAAAAAGAAAAATTGATTTGAGGCTTGGAAAAAAAATATTTCGTTCGCCGGGAAAATGTCAAATATAACAATACTTTCTGTAGCGGCTTGGGTTTGCGATTCTGATCGATAGTTTTATTATTTATGATGCACTCAGTGACTTGTGTTTTTCCATTCGTAGTTTAATTAATAATTATTTTCATCAGTAATCAAATATTTCACTAGTGGGGTACAATGTGTCACCGAGTTGTGGGTCACAATGACTCGACTCCCAATGAGTCAACCACATGCGATTTCTCGGAGTTTTGTAGCTCGTAAAATCCGAAATTTTTTGTATTGGACCATAATTTATATTAAGTTTCGGCTGGCCCAAAAGAAAGTCAATAGCAGCTCACAAAGAATTATTGAAAATACAGAATTAACTTGGGCCTCGAAAAAAAAAATTCGCTTACCGGGAAAACGTCAAATATTGTGGAGCGATTGTGCGGGGTACAATGTGTCATCGAGTTGTTGAACACAATGAGTCGACTCCCAGTGTTATTGGCAAATAATACCCGTTGTGAAATTATCGGTATGTATGAAAATCTGTTATCTATGTTAGGAAAATATAAGAGTTTCGACCAGCTCGTTGTACCCTACGTTTCACAGCACTTGACATACTGTACCCACCTATCTGACACATTGTACGCCACCCATGAGGCATAATCAGCCAATACGCAAATATTTTTCGATCCCATTATTTTAGGATTTTTAATCTTTTTGCAAAAAATATGGTAGCTTTATTGTACGCCCAAAGGTCTATAAAATTGTTCTAATCAGACTACTTCGGTAAGAGTAAAAATTCGTTCAAAAAAAGTGACACCTTTTTGCCCCACCTTCCCCTACTCGTAACAACCAGCACCCGCTGTTCTTTCTCCCACATACGTCAATGTATAGAAAATAGACAAATGATATGTGTAACACGCATACATGCCGAAAATAACGCCAGGGGATGAATAAGTTCTTTGGCATGAAGAAAAAATTAGAAAAAAGGCGAGAATGTATAGGACCGTGTACATAACAATTTCGCAACTTTTGTGGCGCTGGTACTGTGAGGCTGCGTAGTCATTACATTCATTCGAGCGGCGTTGCATAACGAAGTCGTCGAGTCTCCACGGCAGGGAGGGTTGTGAGGATTGATTAAAAAAAATCGTGCTACTGTAGAATGCTGAAAATCACTTCCATAGTGTTGGGCGTGTGCGCGTGCGTCTCATATGTAATGTTTGAGACATTTACGTGCGTGAGGAAATAAACTTACCCAATGTAACCCTCATTAATTTATGTAAACAAAAGCTGTACATACGAGCAAGTTTGTTTTTTGTTTTGGCAGAGCTACCTGTATGACTAGCAACAAGCCTGAACCTTAATCGTCAGTTCGTCAGTGCTCCGTGCGAAATGCTAGTGTCACGTAGCCTTCGAATTTTTGTCGGTTCTGTCAAAAGCTCTGCGATTGTGGTTACAATTGTGTGATAAATTATAAAAATAAAAATCGCGCCTAAGTTGCATTTCATTTATTTACATTGAATGAATTTGTCTGGCCAAAGACTCAAGTGAATTTAAAGCTTTTTGGTAAACAGTATTAGTTCTTGAAGTTTGAAAATTTTCCGTCGGCCAATTCGAGTAGGCTGGTTAATTTTCTGGACGATTTCATCCTTCGAATAAAAAAATTCGTCAGGATTAGTTGACCATTTCCAGTTTAGGGCAGACTACTTAATTTCAGAGATAAGCACTTCGTTGTCATTTTTTTATCTCAATGATCCGTTCCGGCTAAAGCTTACCTTCGTGTCTCACCAGAACATAGTTGCTCACCATAAGACTCTGGTAGAAACTTGAAGATTGTGGGGATGACGTTGATGGAGTAAGCTGTTCTTCCAAATCACTTTGGGACGGTCCCAATGTTACCCCACTCAGTGCTGAAAATTTACAAATATCAAGTTATAAAATTAAATAACAAAATTAAAGGTTTAAATAACAATTCAAATAGATGTCGAATGATGCACTTCTAAATACACATACGGGCCGGTAGTGAAATGTTTCCAGTTTTACGAAGGCGAATGAAAGTTTTAATATGAACTAAAAACGCTATAATGAACGGTGAAAAACAATATGGACTGCCGTCGAACGTTACTGCAACTGCAGCTTTAAATATTTGCCGCGAGGTAGTAGCAATACTATCGTATGCACTAGCGGTGATTGCGCTCCAATTCATAAGACATGGTGATGGTGGAAAATTCAAAAGTCGAATATTACGCGATGTCCCAAAGTTGTATCCCTAGTCCCAAAGTTTCCCCGGTTTACGGTAGCTCGGTGTTTTTATCAACCTTTTTTTTATAAAGCTTGAACGTCTGTAAAATTCTTACGACACATCTTCATATTGGACTACCAATAACCATAAATAAAGTGAAACATAGGTAGGTACATATTTATTATAGAAAAAAAGAACTACATAAAAGAAACACACGGTAGTCAATGACATAGATTCAATGTGAAGTTTTCGCTTGATGCAGGCTACACAGATATTTAATCGTCGGTCAAATTGTCGACAATGACACTCTCATTTCCTCTTATACAGAAAGCAGTCTTTTCCTTTTATTCCTTTTTTTATTCGTGAGTGCTGAAAATCCCAGTTCACACAGATACGACGTGGAAAATGGTAGAAGAGTGATAAGTGCTTTTGTTGACAATTCGCGATATTCTTCAGAAACACATAGCCAGAATTTATTGAGGCTGGTCTTCTTAGTACTCACCGTACTGACGAATTAAGACGAATGACACCCGAAGCAAAACTTCGACTCGAGCCGGTAAGAAAACACTTGCTCGAGCCATTGCTTACTAACGTAGAGGTCACAGCGCGCGTTCGAGTCAAGTCCACGTTGTGACGTCTTATCTCGCATTTTCTGACACGTCGCACAACGCAACGAGGCGTTTTTCGAATATTGATACAATGTATTAAGGCCATGTGTCACACGTCCAGTCGGTAAAAATCCTACTGCCAAGTTTTCTTCTAGACGGATCATATTTCGGGCAAAAGAAGAGAAAGCGGTTGTTCGTCGTTCAACAGAGCGGAACGTGTTTCTTTCCTTTTTTTCCCAAAAATTAACCGTTTCAGAAATCATTGGGAATCTGCAAATCAGCTATCTCTCTCGCACTCATGGCCGCTCGGTCGGTGTGGCACTTGGCCTTAATACTCTAAAAACAAGCAAAAATTCACGATGAAGTGACTTAGTACTAACGAAAACCGAGCAAGCGATTGCCCCACGCCGCTAGTCGACACTCGTCACGATCGGTGCCGGCTTTATCACTCGATACATGCATCCGCCTATTGTAGGCGGCACACAAAAAATACACTCACGGCACGCCGGTTGAAATTCACTGGCCTAGTTTATTGCAATTTTTGTCCACTACGGTCGCTGCATTCGATTTTATTATCCCCATGCACCCTATAGCCTGCACGGATCCAAGAGGTATGTCTGTTTTTCAATTTTGGCTTCTTCGTAATGAGCCTTATGAAAAAAAAGGACGAAATTGACCTCATGGTCATCCCTGGAGGCAAAATGTATTAATGAGAAAACAATTTTAGTATGTGTGATTTTATTTTGTGTAATGAAATTTCATTTCGTGTAGCACTATTTTATTTCGGGTAAAAGAATTTAACGATATTCTCCTTTATGTAATCCTTTTACATCCTTCCTTCTCAATTTCAAATGGGCGAGAAAAAAATCGAACGCGCTTGAACTTTTTTTTCTATAATCCTATACATATGTGAAAAAACGTGGAAACGTTTTGAGAAAGTTATATCGTGAAAATATTCCATTGGAAATTTCAACCCTCTTTCACCGATTCTTGAGAAAATATATCGGGATATTTTTACTACAATACTTTATTCACACGTCAAAAATTATCTAGATAACTAAAATTTTCGGAATGTTAACTCCGATAATTTGTGCCGGTATAACAATAAACTAGTTATTGTTTTTTTTAATTGCGAACGATGCCGTGCAAAGAGACACTTTATCGAAGGCGTTCCACCAATTTTTACTAAATATGAAAAAAATTCGCTGGTCCGAAAGAAATACGCATACAAATTTTTTTTTTCAAGTAATTTTTCAAGGTTTCGGAACATTTTGAACAAATGTCCATGAAAGTTTTGAAAATAGCTGATTATTAAAAACAAAGCTTTGGTTCATGATGAAGCACAACAGGGCTCGAAAGATGCGTTTGCAATGATTAGCTTGCAAAAAGAACGTGTCTAGTGTGACGTGCCACGAGGGGTGGTAGAACTCGATGTTTGTTGAAGCGACATGTGCCGGCGCTTCGAGTATCGGACGTGGGTAGAAGCATCATTAGTTAGGTGGACTCGAGTGGATGTATTCCCCATCTTCGCAGCTTGTCTTGGTCCCACGTTCTCGCTTCCCTAGCGCCCAACTGTGTAGAACCACTTCACCAAGTATCACGATGCTTCTAATTACACAGTGCATCGATGTAACGTTGTCACACGAGGGCAAAAATATTCTATCAGTCGGTTATAGTATTTTAAAATTTAATTTACATTATTTTGAGGCGATGCGAAGATTTATGAATTTTAACTTTCTCAAAAAGTGCTATTTTTATTCACGAGAAATAATGATTGTTGATAATTGGTTACACTAATTGGTATAATTAGTTAATTAGCACACAATGAACGAAATTTAAAGCTGGCATACGTTGAGAGACGGTGGCAAAACGCGTCGCACATTTTTATTGCGCTGTATAAATTTAGACGGAATACCTAATTCTCTTTTTTTTAACTACCCTTAAATTCTGACTTTTACGGGTAACACCACTACAGAGGCCCAAAAAATGAGTGCGACTTTAAGATTGTTTTGCGCTTCAAAAATAAAACCGAAAATCTGTTTGAAGAACTTTATTATACCTGGCTTGAAGTGTAGAGAATTTTTTTTGAATATTTTCCGTTATGTACAAGCTGGAGGCGCCGGAGCCTCGTAACCGTAAATGCTATTTGCAATTTTGACCCTCAACAAAATACGATTCTTCGTAATCTGGATGATAAAAGCTAGATAAATGCGTGGGGGATTAATGAAATATAGTTTTTCATGAAAATATGCGGAATTCGAAAAAACGGTCAGTTTTGGAAAACAATTGTAAACAATAGTTTAGAAGAGAAATTTTAGAAAAAATCGAGATATCTCTACGTATTTCACTGAGAAGATACTAATTTCAAGACAACCCGGGCAGAATTTGTCGTAGGGATGCAATTCGATTCCGAATACTGTCCCCACTTCCTGATAGGGATACAATCGGTCATCGCATTGAATCCCTATACTAAAACGTCCCGTGTAGAAATTTGAGTAGGGAAAAAGTACTGCCCCTATCTGCCTTCCCTATACAGGGTGTCCCAGGACGGAATGTCATCCCTGAAATAGAGGGTTGGGGTGAAATTCTGAGTTGATCGATATAAGCATGTATGGTTCCCAGATCAACCCCTGAATTATTATTAATTTATAAAGACGGGCCAATCAGGCGCGCCCGATGAGCGGGCTCACGTCGATGAGCGATACGCGGGTGTAGTGGTGCCTGGCAGAGCACCGCTTCGCCAGGCACCACTACATATTTCCTGACAAGGTGACGTCGATTTTAAAAACTACGAACCACCCTCCTTTACTTTGTTGTCTTATTAAATAATTTGGCTATTCGTTATGTTCAAATTAGTACTTGGTGTAATAGCATTATTTATGATGAGCATATTCATTCTCGGAGATTATCATCGACGAGGGAAAATGCTTATAATGGTGAAATAGATTGCAACAGATGTGTTAGTTTCATCCTAATTAATTATAAGTATATATTTGATAGGGTAAAGAGCAAAGCAGCTTTACATACTATAGTTATTAAGCTTCACTTTAAAGGAAATGTCAATGTTCTGGCCGACTAAACATTACGTGAAAATGTACTTGCTCGTAATGTATTTCAGCCAGAACATTGCAATTTCCAAAAAAAGAGTGCGAGCCATAAAAAGCGATCTTGTGCTATTCCTGGTTTGTTCCATGAAAGGGCCTGGTCGGGTGAATTGGACGAGGCAAGCCTGGCCAGGGCCCGACGCAAATTAGGGAATGCCCGGCCACATTTCTACACGGGATCACGTTCAGACAATGGACTCCAAACGAAATCAAATATGAATCCTAAAGAATCCCCACGTTATCGAACAGAATCCAATACGGTTCTTGATGGATCCCATCGCATTATGTACGTTGAATTTTCTATACAAAATTCATATAAATATAAAATAAGTGGATCTTGAAAAAAGTACAAATCACTTTGAAAAGTATATCTTAAAAATCGTTGTGAAACACATCATTGAAAATCCACTGTAATTATCGTTTGTTTTTTATTTTACTGCACTCTGACATAATATGACCACACAAGTACCCGCTCACAAAGCGTGCAGGTTATGTTTCAACCCGCAGAGTTTTTTCTCGTGACTTTTCACATATTTTCAATTCGAACGTGGTAAGAATTGTCAAACAGCGTTCATCGGGGAATAGTGCAGAATCCAATTGCGTCCCAATGAGAACTCCCTATGTACTAAATCCCCAACAAATTTCTGTAGACGTGTGAGTGAATTTTAGGACTCCCCAACAAATTTGACGAATTGACACGAAAGGATTTTTTTCTTGGAGATCCAACAAATTCCGGTTAAGAATTTCAAATAAAAAATTCTCAAGAGATGTCAATCGGGAAATGGACAGGCTTGCCTCGTCTAACTCATCAACCCGGGCCCTTTCATGGGCCAAACCGGGAAGATCACAAAATCGTTTTTTACGGCTTACACTCTGTTTGGAACTTACAATGTTCTGGTCAGAATACATTGCGAGCAATGAACTTTCACGTAACACACGACAAGTATACGCAAGTGTATCCGGCCAGACCATTGACGTTTCCCGAAAAATGAGGCCCAACTTTAAGAACTGTGTGAAGCTGCTTCGTTTTTTATCCCATCAAAGATATTTATAATTGATTAAGATGAAACTAATACATCTGTTGTTATTTTATTCACCATTACAAGTATTTTTTCATCAATAATAAACTACGAGAATAAAAATGCTTATCATAAATAATGGTATTACAACAAGTATTAATTTGAACATAACGTATAAGCAAATTATTTAATAAGACAAAATAGTAAAAAAGGTGGTCGTAATTTTCACAATCAAAGTCGCATTGTGCGATAATCTCAATGTTGTAGTAGGGAAGACATCAAGACCTGAATGTATTTCGCCAACAATCCGCCAGGTGGCTTCAAGCAAAGCGCTTCGCGTAAGCAAGGTACCAATCATACAACCATAAAACTTCGACCCGTTGTTGTATGCCTTACAGAAGTGCTATGCTTACAGCGTGCACTTTCACTTATGATTTTGTAATACTTGTGACATAATAAGTATCATTATGATCTGATACTATCTATTTTACTCAGGTATATCGCCAAAAGCCCTTCCAGCACCTGATCATTACTTTATCTGTCCGCCGGTTTATTTCTCATGCAGGGCACAGTCAGTATACCATCACCTTCCTTGTTATTTCCCGAAAAAGAGAACGGCAGATCGGGGCCTGGTCTAAGACCCTGTTACATTGACAAACCTGACCCACGCTGAAAGGCCTGATCATGGCCTAATATTATCTAGGAAAGGCAGTACTTTTTCCGATTTTTTACACGGGCGGTAGGATTTTGGGACTCCCCCAAACAAATTTCCGTACGGAAATTTGGAAACTGTTCCTTCGAGAAAAGCGTCCCCAAAGTTTTGTGTCACTTGGAGTTTGACAGTGAAAATCCGTCAAAATATCAACTTTTTTCGTAAGCGGTGCTTTTTTGTAGGCCTTAAAGGGAGATTTGACAGTAAAATTTTTCGGGTCCTCCGTATTAGTAGGGTAGAGAAGGACATGGTGAGCGGTCGGGTAAGTTGGGCAATCGGATATCTGGAAAACTAAGGAGTACACGCGGTTGCATTAAATGGCGAAAAGAGGGATATGGGGGAGGGGAATATATCCCGTTATTGCCCGTTGCCATGTGGCGCACGAGACCGTAATACGGGACGTTTCATTATTTTTGCACCCAAAAGTAAAAAAAATGCAACTGAAAGATTTTGTTCTATTATTGTATAAGAAAAAATATTTCAAAGTTCATTGCAATGAATGTTAATGTTTCAAAACCTAACTAATCATAAAGCAACGGTTGGTTTATTACTGTATTGCGTCAAATCATGTTGCCTACGTCTGATTTTTTAATGCAATTCTTACTTTGCCCAACTTACCTCACACTCATCCTCAACTTACCCCACTATCGGGGCAGGTTGAGCAAATATGCCCGTAGTCCTTCGAGAGCGATTATCTGTGAAACAATAAGGATAACAGGAATTTCGTCTATACACTTTTTGTTCCCAGACAAATTTCCGATTGGCCAAAGTAGGTTTCATTTTTATACGGCAGACTGTTAAGGAATTACAGGGCGATAATTCCAAACTTGCTCATCATGCCCCTCCCTACCCTACTACCCGTTATCAATGAATGCACGTAAACATTCGAGTCATCATTAAAACGCACATCGGTGATACAGCAATGAAGTTTAATGATCCCGAACAAAAATGCTGTGGGAGTGCTTCTTTCCGTTTTTTTTCTCTCTCTACTTTTCTTGGTTCGCGATCCCTGGTACGACGATGATCCACTTTTATGGTAAGGGACGGTAAACTCATACGAGTCAGAAGCTCATATACGGCGTGGGTATTCGTGTTTTACTATAGGGCGGCCACAATTTTCCATTAGGTGAGACCGTGCGTATAAGAATGTCGAGAGGGGTGATGTCCCAGCTGGCGCCATTTCTTTCCTCTTCTTCGCTCTCAATCATTCCTTTCTCGCTCGTTCTCTCTCCCGTTTTCTTCCTTTCCATCCTGCTTATTCTCTTCTGCCCCGCTCCGACCGGACGCCTTGTGCTATCCTTTCTTCCTGGGCTATTTATGACGTACCCATGGAAAACATTTTCCGTATATCACAACGGCAAACTTACATGAACCAAAGAGGTTTCCGGGCACAGATGTATGTGTAACCCTCTCTTTCTCTCTCTTGGGCGAGGATGAGACGAGAAAGGATGAGGAAGAGAGAAGAGTCGTGTCTTTTTTACTTTCTCTCCTTCTAGCGGCGAGATACAAGACCCTTAAATTGATGTAAAAGACTTTGCCCGAGCGTGTGTGTGTTCTTGATGGATATTTCGTAGCGGACAATGGGATCCCTTTATTCGCGAAAATAACAACGAAAAAAATATGACGGATAAACGACTGTTATGTGTATGTTGCAATGGTGGAAAAATAGTACATTGTGTACCAACGAGCCAAGTGGGCCTTTTAGACGAGCGCGATGTTCTCAGTATGAGTCGTAGACTGAAAACTACGACTACGACTCGTACTGAAAACATCGCGCTCATCTAAAAGGCCCACTTTGTCCCCTTGGTACACAATGTACTATTATATGTGCATTGTAGTATTATATACCACAACTATGTTTTAATATATTTATGTAGTATTATATACCACAATCATGTTTTCCTTGCTTCTTCGTGCGTGTAAACGGTACGTAAAAGAAATCTTTCATTGCGGCGTCACGTGAAAGTGAGGTTCTGTTGCTTGCCGTAAATAACGTCTCAACGTATGCAATTCTTCGACCTAACGATCGATGGCAGCATCTAACGACTGACAGCTGTTCCATAGCAACCTTTCACATTTTTTAAATAACAGGCTGTAAAAGACGTCTTTTACGTACCGTTTATACGCACGAAAAAGCGAGGAAAACATGATTGCGGTATATAAAAACATTTTTATTTTCCTTCGTCGTTCGAGGCGAGGCGATGATTCCCGAGACTCATTCGGAAAAATTGATGTTTTGCAGATTCGCGCGGTATCAGCGCACCGAAACTCAATGAAAAATTGATTCACGTTACTGCTCGTCTCGGCGACAAGATCGTCGTGCCATGTGTTGCTTATGCGAATCCTCCGCCAACCAACAGGTGAGAAAATGTACGATTGATACGATGTGACTGCAAACAGTTTACAGGCTTACTTGGGAAGTAACATATGAGCCAGAATTTGTGAAAATTGGCTCGTTGGGCTTCGTTACCTTTTTGCAAATAACTTCGCATATTTGAAATTGTGTTCATTTGGGAAAGTATTTGAGGGGAGGAGGGGTATCATATCAAGGTTATTGTGTGCGTGGAGGGGGGAGGGGTATCTCAAGGTTGTCGTGAAAAAAAAATATTTCATGTATACTTAAAAAAAACACGTTTCTATGCAGTTCAAAAACCATTTTCTATATCGGGACTGCGTAAGCTTGGGGCCCAAGAAACTCGTCGATTTTTATTATTATTTTCTAATGAGAGTTTTGGAATGACGAGATGGTGATTTTACACAAAATTTATACATAGACTTGCCACGTTGGAGTTTTTATTGCAAAATATTGATCAGCAATGAAGTTATTATTTGAAGAGGCTCCGTCACAAAGGTCTTACGTCCAGAAAAAAATAATTTTCAAGTATATCACAGATAAAGTATCCATATCCACGTATGCAAAGTTTCAGATGAGGTCAGCGACGAAATACGAGAGGTACAAATTGTTGAAGTTCGGATTTTTAATAAAGGGCTTATGGAAAAATCACCGTCAAAAGACTTGTATCATGTGATGTCTTTGCATTCACGTAACAGATATTTACAAAAACAGTACTGTAACGTTGATTAGGTCATGAGGATTCCAAATATAATTAAAAATTTATGGGCTAGCGACTTGTGTAAAAAGATATTTAATGTTAAAATGTTGAAATACTTGAAGTTCCAAGAGGTTTGGGACCGTGTGAAGAATTCGGCAGCGTGGTGGAAATCGGGTATCTCGTATAACGCCGGTGCGCATGCGCGACAACAAAATCACCCGCTTCATAATCTTAAATTCGTTTGTGATTGACGTATAGGTAGTACAATTGGATTCATCGTAATAAAACAACAAATTTGATCGATTAACGAAGCCGGTCATGAATTTCTCAACAATAATAAAAAATAAATTTGTACTACAGAGTAAACAGACCTCTTTTAAATAGTATGTCAATTCTTAAAAAAAAACGAAAAGTTCGTCAACAATATCAAGTTCAAATCACGGAAAGACCCGCGGTCAGATCGGTGTCATGAGTACGACATAGGAATGGGAAGAGAGAGTGAGATGACAAATTGCAACGTTGTCTCACATCTCTATGCGAAAACGTTGTCTCACATATTATGAGAAAACATGAGTATTACTAAATAGAAGGAGGACCCTGCTTATACGCCCACGCAAAACACCCCTTCATGACGGAGCCTCCTTAATCAAAGTACTACCGTCGCGGTATTGCTAATCGGTGTAGGTGGCTCTAGCAACTAGAATGATCTTAAATGAGACACAAGAAAATGTACTTTTAGTATAATAATAAAACTTTCGTATGAGCGTATAATTCTTTGAAATTATCGAATTACAAAATGGCTAATGGTGGAAAAAAGTTTGAGTGTTGACAAAAAAAAAGAATTTTAGTTGTTCGTTATTCACAAATGCAAAAAAATTTTGAAAACTATCCAGTCATACGATAGGAAATGTTATAAACATCAATTGATTATAATTAAGAGTTCACTTAATGTATTGATTTAATAATGATCATTAATGTTTTTATTATAATTTATAATATGAATTTATCATAATTTATTCATTATATTAATTGATAACAATTTATTTATAATATTAATTAATACAAATTTATTTATAATAATAATTATACTAATATAATAAACATTGAGTTATAAATTAGAGCTTTGTCCAAATTTGAAGTAAATTGGATGAATAGTTGGTCAAATTTGAATCATAACTTGGTCAAATTTTGGAATTTTACAAAATCTTTGTCTTAACTTGAAGTTAAGGCCGTAGCCTACAAAATCACGCAATTAAAAAAAAATCGTATTTTCGAAATTTCAAGTTCCTGCTAATCGCTGAATACTCATACTCACATCAACAGAAAAAAAAATGTTTAACGGCGTCGCATAATGATTGAAGCTAACGAGACTGTTTACATCGAGTGCTCACTGAAGATCTTCCTCATAAATGCTGAAGGGTATCGCGCCAGGGTTCTTCCAAATGAAAAATTGCATCTTTTCAGGCTCTACTTGACGGTTTCTCATGAAACAAAGTGCAGGTAAATTCTGGAAGCGGTTATTTCAACATACCAAAGGCTCAGACAAAACTCTTTAGCCGTTTTCACATTAACTTCGTTCAAACAGACAGGCAGCCGGCCAAAAATGTCCAACAATTTTCGACATCGTCTCAGCATCATATTCTGACTCGACGATTTTAAATTCCGCCGAAAAAAAATGAATGTACGGACAGCCACTTCAATATTACAATTTTAGTAAGATTAGATTCGTGCTCTAGATTCCCCAAGAGAATCTCTTGGAGAATAAGTCTCTGACCCTCATAAACATTCCTAGTACAATTTCCAGGTATAGACTGAACTCGAGTGTTCCCATATATATCATATACGGCTAGTATATTAAAAAGTCATTAGAATTTCCATAACGGAAAAGTTGGTACGGGACAGACTAATCGAACTCTGACGCGTGTTTCCTGCAATATATTAGCAAAGCCCCGAGAGTTTGCGCACGCCATCATCCGTACTTATAATTTAATATATTTTCCACCACTCTTCGTCCGTATTACGTGATTGTATTGCGGCGCTGCCGATATGTGTATACCAGGCGTGCATACTACGCAATATATGCGGGGAGGGTGGTCATGCGCTGGAAAGTCAGTACCCATACTCGGAAGGGATTGATTGAATTCTGAGATCGCAGGAGATCAAGGTTGCATGGAGGGCTAATATATAGGGCTGAGGATTCACCGCAGGAATTGCTTGCATGGGTTTGCGTTTGATCGCTGCTGTACCATCAGTGCGGATTCCTGAGGAATTATGCTCAAGAGGAAGATGGAGACAAGTAGAGGGAGAAAGGAAGAGAGCGAGAGAGAGAGAGAGAGAGAGTCAAGAAGGTGTAGGAGTGGGTACAAAAGTCCCAAGAATTAATGCTTGAAGTGGTTCCTCAAAGAAAATAAAAAGGAGCGGATCCAGAAGAAGCAGGTGAACGTGCTAGGGGTTGAAAAGAAGTCCAAGTGAAAGGATAAAGAAATAAACCTACAAGAAAGATGTTTTTCCAAGAACCGCAGACAAGACAGATCAAGACGGAGGCAGAGAGAAAGAGAGAGAGAGAGAGAGAGGGGGGTAGAGGTAGAGACAAAGAGAGAGCGAGAGGGGAGCTTTTTATGAGTACGTTACTCGTGGTAAACGACAGGGCGAAGGAACGCTAGAAGGATAGCTCGAGGAAAGGAGAGGTAAACAGAACTAGAGAGTAAGTCCTAGATATCGGAATGGATGGAACGAGAGGGAAATGTCTACAGATGGGAGAGGTAGAGTTATCCTCGCGGTATACTACGTACATATATACATCCCTCTCTTTGCACACATGTAAACCTACATACAAATATATATGGGTGTGTGTGTGCTTGTGACTAAGGATATATGTGCCTTCCTGGATGAGCCTCTGTATGGGTAGCGCAAACAAACCGACCGCTGATTACAGAGACTGCTTCTGACAGCCCATCAAATATTCCGCGTTTACGTGTACGCCACCGACGTCACTAGGTATTCCGAGCTTGCGTTCTCTGGGAACCCCCTCCTCTTCATCTGTTCTGGCTCTGCCGATCCGCCCGGCATTCCTCTCCCGATCGTTTCCCGCCCCTTTAGCCGCTCCTCTTGATCCTCCGTTACGGCCACTAGTACTGCACACGCTTGCGTCTTGCCTCCCTCCGTTGAGTTGGCTACGTCATGAAATGTGCAGAAGAGAAGGAGAGAGAGAGAAAGGGGGGGGGGGGGGGGGGGGGTGAATGGGGAAGAGCAGGGAGAGAAAGCTGAAGAGAGATGGAGAGAGTGAGCAAGCATCCTGAGGGTTTGCCGCCGCAGAGCTTCAGCTTCCGAGTTTCTCTCCAACCAACTCTCCTTTTCTCTCTCTCTCTCTCTCTGCATTCCTGGCTCTGCTTTCGTCCTCGTACTCTCCTCCTTTATCTGTACATCTCACTTCCAGTCCTTCACTTCCTTCCTTCCTTCCTCTGTCGAGCTTTTGCTCTCCTTTAACTCTCTCTCTCTCTCTCTCTCTCTCTCTCTCTCTCTCTCTCTCTCTCTCTCTCTCTCTCTCTCTCTCTCTCTCTCTCTCTCTCTCTCTCTCACTCTCTCTCTCTCTCTCCGGCATCTCTAGCCTCCCGCGCGACATTCTCACCTCCCCACATTTACTTTCCCTCCCGGCCCGCACCGCCTCGCCAATTTCCCTCCGTAAATTCGATTATCTGTAGATGTATATCGTGGGGAGAGCTTTTTCCTTGGGGGAGTAAGCAATACGACGAGCAAAGAGGCAGAGTATTGGGTGGCGAAAGCAGAAACCGATGTCGAGGATCGAAACGCATAATGAGAGAAAGGAAGAGACGAGGGAGAAGGAGAAAGGACCGGAAAGGAGTTGCCTCAAAGACGTCTATAGCTGCTGCCTCATTGGGGTGTTGATTTGCTCCCTAGAATGGATTCAATCGTCCTGTCACGTAGGGTCAATCCTTGAGTCCGCTGGAACACCAACCACCATGAGCTACGAGACCAATAAGTTATCGGGTACCAATTCTGTGAACTATGTACATATCGATTGATACAAGCCAAGAGGGCGTAACCCTGCGTCGTTTTACATGTTTAATGAAGTTGAACATAGCCTCCTGACTTTCGGGGTCGATGCTTACGTGTACATAAGGGAGGTTTGACCGCGCTTGATGCCACTTGCGCCCATACCTAATGTCCAGCACAGCCTGTGCTGTGCCAGCGAAACAGTCACCTCGGTCATTCGAGCCAACGGACACGCTTCCAGCGACGAAAATCACTGGAGATTTTGTTCCACATGTTGGATACTTGCTATTGCGGAATGGTCCAATGCTCAGTCAAAACTCTCACGTAAGCTCAATAAAGGACCACATATGTACCGTGCCATATCCCTGGCAGGGGGTGACCGCGAGCCCCAAGAAATTGTCATTTTAATAATCTACGTAACGATTCGATGACTGGAAAATAATCCATCAGCTGGTGGGGTTGAGATTTTTTTAAATCCAGCAAACGAGCGCATAAGCGTGTATCAAAAGAAGATGGCAGGTGAAACATTTTTTGAGCCACTCAACCAGGAAACTAGCTTAATCGACATAATGAAATGGGGTTCCGTTGGGGTAACTGTTCTTTGAAGCTACTCAAGTGCGGTTTTCCCCGGTTGAACGTTTTTTGGATTTGAAGTAATGTTGGAGAGAAATATGCCTTCACACATCCATTTTAGATGTCATTAAATTCGTTATGCATTTAAACTCGTATAAAAATGAACGTGTAGAGAAATGGCGATGACTCGTGGAAAGCTGGAAGTTTTGAGTTTTGAAAACTCGTAATATGGTCGTTTTGGACCAGTGGTTTATTCACGGTGATCCAAGATTTTAAGGAATGGATCAATAACCGGATATTGAAATGCCCCTATCACCAACCAAAGATGGATATGAGGAGTTTCCCTTAACCAAAATCTTAGTATCTGTGAACGTGGCTGGAAATAGAGACGTGATTGGCCATTGGACGATTTATTAATAATAAGGCATCACGGTACATATCATGTAGTGTGTGTGTGTATTGTTTTTCAATGCTTTCTTTCAAATAGTTTTTGAGTTTCCGCGTACACGCTCTTGTCAAACAGACAGTATCCGTTATTTCCGTGAATAGTTGCGTCACTTTTGGTGCACCTAGTTGAAAGTTAACAGTGACGTTAGTTATAGTCAACTTTTATTAGCAACAGATTCGCCAATTTTCTCAACTGCAACCACAATCAATGATTCAGTCCGAACGAAGATTCGGCTTTTGATTGAATATCAGAATGGAAGCTTGGACGGAATAAATTTCGTTGCAATCAAACACATTTTTGCTCTCGGTGGAAACGGACTATCATTGCGGAAAGGGGACTAGAATTTCCGGAAGAAACCCGGACTAAGAGAAATTTTCCATTCCCTTCACTGTACATGCGGTACTCTGACGATTATTCGAGGCTTTTCGCTTCCGCGAATACTACGATCTCTCGTCGAAGCAACTCGAAATAATTGGGTGCCGCGCAGAGGATCTCTGCACGAGCACAGAGAGGGTCATAGATATTCCTGTCGCGTCGCATCACCACCCTTGGCCGCCTTCTCCCCTCGTCCCTATCTCTCTCTCACCCTCTCCCTCTCTCTCTCTCTCTCTCTCTCTCTCTCTCTCTTTCTCTCTCGCTCTCTCTTCCTTCCCACGTATGCCCTGAACACCAAGAGCTCAAGCGTCATCTTGTACATATTGTATGAGGCATTCACGATCAACTAAGTTACTTTTTTTTGTCTACAAATCGTCTAGGTGGTCCTCACAATTTGTGACACGAATTGAAAACAGAGTTGAGCACATTCCAATTTTTTTTTCTTCGACCATATAATTCTTTTGTACCACCAGTAACGATGGGAAATGGTTTATGCGTAAATTACTCGTTGTACGTGACTCGATATTTTATGGTAAGCCAAAGACTTGTATCTGAGCTAAGTACCCAAATATCGTGAGAACTGATCGACATCAGTGTAGCCAGAGCGGGGGGGGGGGGGGGCTGTGGTAGCACGGCTCCCCCAGAAAGCTCGGCGACCCCCCCCTCCCCCCCGCCAAAATCGATCCAAAATAATTGAAGTAAAATAATCGATTAATTTTATTTAAGTTTCACCCAAGCGAGCCTAAAGAAATAATTTAATTAAACTCGAACTCCTTCATCGTAATTTCGTAATTTGTATAAAAAGTAGCTATTTCATTACGTAAATTATTGGGAGTACAAATAAGTCTTCGCCGTTTTTATCAAAAATTGGTAATTTATTATGAAAGAACGGTACTTTATGTTTTATTCAAAGTATCGTTCATCGCTAGCCACTACTTTTTGCCATCTTTTTGGCAGCATACGGATACCGCGTCGGAAGAACGCTTCATCTTTTGAGGCTATCCACCAATCGACCCAATTTTTGGTATCTTCATATGATGTGAAGTGCTGCTCAGATAGGCCGTACGTCATCGATCGAAATAAATGATAGTCAGAGGGAGCAGTGTCTGGTGAATACAGCGGGTGGGGTAAAACTTCCCAATTGAGTGTTTCCAAGTAGGTTTTAACCGGCACCGCAACATGTGGACGAGCATTATCATGCAGGAGAATAATTTTTTCGTGTCTGGATCAATAGTGGGCGCGTTTTTCCTTAAGTGCTCGGCTCAGTCTCATAAATTGTGTTCGGTAGAGAGCCTCAGTAATGGTTTCGTTCGGTTTGCGCAACTCATAATACACGACACCCAGCTGATCCCACCAAATACACAACATGAGTTTTTTTCCATGAATATTCGGCTTGGCTGTCGATGTTGAAGCATGGCCAGGTGGTCCCCATGATTGCCTCTTCTTTGGGTTACCGTAGTAGATCCAATTTTCATCACCAGTGACTATACGATGCAAAAAACCCTTTCGCTTATGCCTGGCAAGCAGCATTTCACATGTGCAAAATCGGCGTTCAATGTTTCTCGGCTTCAGTTCATATGGAACCCAATTTCCTTGCTTTTGAATCATTCCCAACGATTTTCAACGATGTGAAATTGCTTTTTGAGTCACTTCTAATGTAATCGCAAGTTCTTCTTGCGTTTGGCACGAATCTCCCTCCAATAATCCTTCCAATTACGCGTCTTCGTACACTTTCGGCCTTCGGTTACGTTCTTTGTCTTTGACGTCAAACTCACCGTTCTTAAACTTTTGAAACCACTCCCGACAACTTCTCTCACTTAAAGCACGCTTAACATATGCTTCTACAAGCAATCGATGCGCCTCAGCTGCAGATTTCTTCAAATTAAAGAGGTAAATCAAAAGTTCCCGCAAACGACGCTTATTCGGCTCAAAACTCGACATTTTCGCGCGAAAAAAAATATGTGATGCTGATACAAAATCGCTAATATTTCAAGGTTATAGTCTTGCCAGATGGTCCAACCTCGCGATATGACGTTTTACATCTGACAATTTCAACCATAACCTCCTGGTGGGGCCATCTTTTGTCAAACGGCGGAGACTTATTTGTACTCCCAATAAATACATATTCAAGTTTTGCGATTCAGTTAACTGTGGTCAAAAGCAATACTTTAGATTTGCTGGCCGATACACAAGCAGAAGAATACTGGAAGATCATTCATTTACTACCAGGTAGTAGATAATATTATTGTAAATATAAAATGCTGATTTGAGTATTTATCGTTTGCCTATGCAGTTAATGCATTTTTGAAATTGCATATGAAAAACGAAGAGGATTTCATCAATAATCATAGAAGAAATCTTAATAATTGATACTTCAGTCTTAGAAGCTGAAGCGATGGTCATGAAAAACAAACTTCAATTTAAAAATGATGAAAGCAATGTTGAAAATTTAAGAAAGCATATTAAAAAAGATCACTGCCCTCATTTATTCCTAACTTATCCCTAACTTTTCCCAGCAGCAACAGTACTCCCAGGGAGCACCACCGGTAGTGAGAGAAGTTTTTTTTTGCTATGAGGCGTATAAAAATGTGGTTTAGAAGCACAGTGCTTCGGGAATGATTCTTTCAAAAAAAAAAATCCAGCTGAAAAAGTGCTGGGCCGATTTGTAGAAAACAAATAGAAAACGAAGGCTTATTTAATTGCGTACCTACTGGAAGTTAAGTTTAAGGACTGGTAACTGGATTAAAGAATGATGCAAAATTATTTGATTATTTTTTAGTGCATTGCAAGAATTTGATTTTAATCTATATATATAAAACTGTTCCGTGACTGACTGACTGACAGACAACGCATAGGCTAAACTACTGAAGATAGAAACATAAAATTTGGTACATATGTTCCTTAGAGGGTGTGGAGGTCCACTAAGAAAGGATTTTTTGAAATTCAACTCTTAAGGTGTTGAAAGGAGATGGAAAAATTTGTATAGAAAAAAATATTTTTTTAGTCGGATTGATTTGAAAAATTGCATAAATTCTCTACAATACAAATAATCAAACACGTATTTCAGCATTTCTCAAAATGTAACCCGTAAGGGGTTGCAAGGGCGTGGAAAAGTTTGTGTAGAAAACAATATTTTTTTCGTCCATTCTACTTCAAATTTGGCATAAAGACTCTATAATACAAGTAATGCAACACATATTGCAGCATTTACTAAAATTCAACAAGGTTGAATTAGAATTTGAATTTCAGTTTTTTTTTAGAAATAAGTTTCAGGGCCAAACTTTAAAATCCGCTGGCGTAGATTTGAGGAAAGATTGTTCCTCCCACGGTCAATTTTACGTACTTTGCTCACGCGTAAGTTCGCCCACGGGCCTGGTGATATTGGTGCCGTCCAATAAAAAAACAAAATATATTGTTTATAAGGAAATCCTCTGAAAAGGAATCAAATATTTACACTCTCACGGCGTCATAAATTCCACGCGGAGGAGGTCACGGGTAATAACTACAACTTCATACAAATATTTTCGAAAAATAAATTCATTAACAAAGAGTCCTGCGTTAATTTAATTTGGCGAAATCAGAAAAGTCATAGATAAACAGACCAACTTAGCCTTTTCTGTTTAAATTCAAACAAAGTTTATATCCGAAATCTACGCGAACGAAGTCGCGGGTAAAAGCTAGTATTAACATAAACGTGTGATTAAGCGAGTTTCATATTCCATGTGCATTAAGTTATTATCGAATATTATGTAAATTTTATTTAAGGCCAAGTGTCACACCGACCGAGCGGCCATGAGTGCGAGAGAGATAGCTGATTTGCAGATTCCCAATGATTTCTGAAACGGTTGATTTTTGGGAAAAAAGAAAAGAAACACGTTCCGCTCTGTTGAATGACGAACAAGCGCTTTCTCTTCTTTTTCCCGAAATATGATCCGTCTAGGAGAAAACTTGGCAGTAGGATTTTTACCGACTGGACGTGTGAGACATGGCCTTAAGGGCTTACATACACCTGAGACGGCTAAAAGCAAGGTTATGTTTAAGAATTTTTTTATGTATAAAACTGAATTTTATTGAACAACCATGACATACATTTTAAAGTATGATATTTTCTCTACATTGTGTGAAAATTTGGTTAAAAAATTTCATACGGTTAAAAAGTTACAGTCGTTTTTCTGGGACGTGTTTTTGTTGACAGCGTTTGCGGTACCAGACGTGCCGCTGCCATGTTTTATCTAAAAAAAAAATTTTGTTTCTTAAAGTAGATAGATAAAACTAGTACTTATCGAGTCGGAATTTAAAAATTTAATTTTTTCGGGCCATGGCAGTCACTAGAATAAAACAGGCGATTTTTCGCCTCAAAATTGTTCAGTACTTATGATGAAAAAAAAACTATGCCAGGTATCGACAAAACGGCTCTATAAGTACTAGATTATTGTGTGAAGCATAACTGTGCAAAACTTGATCCCGATCGGTCCAGTAATTGCGGAGATATTTCTGGTACCGATTTTGAAAACACTGTTTCGAGTAAAACGCGTTTAAAGTTTTGAGTACACTTTGCACTGAAATAACTGGTTTATTTTAAACTTACATGAAATCGTCGATTCCTGGGCCATATGACGGATCTTCCTTAGATGTTGACGCTTCCATTAGATCTTTTTTTTTGCTGTGTCAACCTCATTCATAGTCAAACTGATAGTCAAACAGATGACAAAAGCTGCGTCGACCTGCGCCCCAACCGTTAGTCGTTGCTCACCCGGTCAGTTACAAAACGCTATAATTTCGTCATTACTGCGAATTTCCTTATGCAATTTTCAGGGTAGACACTCAGAGGATAGTACTTTCGAATGAGCGCCTTTTTGAAAAATCGATCTTTTTTACCTACCCAGGTGTACGTAAGCCCTTAAAGAAAAGATAATTAGGAACAAAACCAGTTCTTGTCAGGCTGGCCGCTTTTACCACCCCCCTCCAGAAAAAAATGCTGGCTACGCCAATGCTGATCAAGCTATTTTTCTCACTTTGTTCACATACTTCAGACAGAAGTGCCTTGTGTATTGTTTCGACAAACGAACGGTTGCTCTTCTGGAATCTATAAAAATATATTTTTCCTTGATTTCTTCCACTCCAAGATCCCTAAGTTTGGATGACGTTGCGTCGTTGGAGAACAACGATTTTTTTGGTCCATTTTTTGTTTCTATATTTTTATGATTGATCAAAGCCTTCCCTCACAAATTGAGGTCGTAAATATCTAACGAAGGTACGTTATGATGTTCGAATAATCGTCATAGGTTGAATGGACCGAAGGAAAATTTGGTAGTTAAAAAGAATAGATTGCCATAACATTCCAACGATGCAAACTTCGACATCGTAAGTTCGGAAGGAAATGAACAGTTGCTAATTGGACGCGCATTGAAAATGTCCAGAAGTGGATACTCCAGGTTGGGAGATGCCAAATTAGGAAAAATTTATAATCGGTTGAAGGGTGATGCAAGTATTTATTCGGCGGGGAATGCCCTGTGCCATAGAATGCACTTTGAGACAAGGTAAGCTGTACAGCATCGCGAGGCGCGGCTCGCTTCGGGGGGATGTTATGAGAGCACAGATGTATGCATCGCACAAAATAGAGGGTGAGAGAGCACGGCGGTTGCGCACCTCGAGTCACGCCACATACAAGAGTTTCCATTATAGACGGGTGATATTATCGGAACACGTGTTTTCCATGAAGAGTAACCGCATGCGGAGAGTTGCCTCGTAGATTGTTACACAAGTGTGGCATAATTTATCCACTGATAGCATCGAACTGTTACACCGCTACCACTGATACCAGCGGTCCTGTGGGAGATTAGCTTATAGAGACACTGGGCAAAATGCAGTCAAACCCCCTCTCACCGAAAAATCTCAAAGAAATAAACGGATCTGCATTAGCCTGGGGCCAAAAAAACAGATCGGTTTTCAATATTTTCAAAGTGTGACTTTTTTAGCCCCGTTTTTCATTTACTTAGGCATGTCAAGCGAAATGTGTCACGTTCAATTGAAGTTCTGTTACGCATGTCGAACGACATTGATAATTACCAATTATTTTTTCCGGCGTTTTTCATTTTGATTTTCAAAAAGAAGATTCTGTTGAACCAATTAATTACTTAAAAAAAGATTTGGTTTCACGATGGCGAGCGATGAAAATATACCGACCACGAGATACGGCACAAAAATGATGCGATCTTTACAAGATATATTGAAAAAATAGAGTTTAACTTCTTATTTACTTCAGAGTTTCCGCCCGCAGCTTCGCCGGCATGGAATTTGGCTCATAGAAACTTCATTTGAAGTTTCGAAGAATATTTATACCGAGTTTCAAGTTGATACACGCAGGGACTACAATTTTCTATACAAACTTTTACATCTCATTTCATCCTCTTAGGGGCTGACTTTCGAAAAATCCTTTCTTAGTGCACCTCTACGCTCTTCAAGGATCATATCTTTCGAATTTCAGTGAGATAGAAGCAGGGAATTCGATTTTCCCATACAAACTTCAACACCCCTTGGCACGCCTAATTAAGGCATTGTTTTAAAAAATTCTAAAATGTGCGTTTTATTGTTTGTTTAGAAGAATATATATACCAAGTTTCAAATTGATACACGCAAGGAATACAATTTTCTATACAAACTTTTATACCCCATTTTATGCCCTTAAGAGTTAATTTTCGAAAAATCCTTCCTTAGTGCCTACACCTTCTAAGGAACATATCGTCCAAGTTTCAAGTTGATACACGCAAGGAATACAATTTCCCATACAAACTTTTACACCCCATTTCACTCCCTTACAGTTAACTTTAAAAAAATCCTCTCTTAATGCATCTCTACACCTTGTAAGGAACATAGTCTCCAAATTTCATGTTTCTATCTTCAGCGGTCTAGGCTGTGCGTTGTCTATATGTCAGTCAGTCATTCAGTCACAGAACTGTTTTATCTTTTACCGTACAAATTTTGTTATCCCCGTTTCCCCTTAAGGATTGAATTTCCAAAATCCCTGAAATTTCATCAATTGTATCTAGGCGCAGTTATATAAAGTTCAAGCAAATTTGACCCGATTTTTTTAAATTTTCAACACAAACATTGCCACTCCTTTCTCTCCTTCGGGGTTGAATAAAAAAAAACCCTGAAATACGGGTTTCATTAATTGTGTCAAGAAGCACAAAAACCAAATTTCAAATAAATCCGACCAGATTTTTTTGAATTTCCATAGAAACTTTGCCATCCCTTTTCTCCCCTTAAGGGTTGAATTTCGAAAAATCCCTTTTTAAATGGTGCCTACTCACTAAAATTAACATGCCCTTCCAAATTTCACGTTTCTACATTTAGCGGTTCAGGCTGGGCGATGATGAATCAGTCAGTCAGGACTTTGCGTTTTATATACACTCATTGTCAGCAAAAAAATTAAAGGAGCAAAAAAATTTCACAATTTTTTCAGTGATTTTTTAAAGGCCGTAACTTCGTGAAAAGTGGTCGTATCGGCGGAAAAGAAGCATTTTGAAGCTTGACATCTCTAGTTTTATTTTTTTTTGAGCATCACGCAAGGTCGCTGTCATAAGAAATCGCGCGAGAAAAAAAAATTTGATTTTTTTTCAACATCGTCCATGGGCTCAAAAAAATGTTTCTGGCTGAATCAATGCTTAGGTCTTTTAGCCTGATTTTTTAGCTTTAATGTGGTATTTTTTTGCTCTCTGTACGACCATTTGTTGCTGAGATATTGCCGAATGAATGAAAAGTCAGCTTTTTTCTTTGATCATCGATATCGCGTGGACTTGAACAACTCCTCTATAAGTTCCTTTTGGTATTTTAGAGGAATTTTTTTAAGCTTAATATTCATTTGAAAAAGTACAAAAAAAATGACTTTTTCTGCCGTTTTGGAAAATCATCCACAACTTTGTAACTATTGCGAAAATGACTAATGTTTCCAGGTTTTTTTAAGCTCAATACATGCCCAAAGACCCTGTAAAATTTGAAATAGATCGGTTAAACAATTTTTTTTTACCCGAATCGTCAAAGTTTTATCAAAAATTGAAGGACCACTTTTATTGCTCCTTAAACGTCAACTGGTGATGGTTGAGATGAAAAAAAAATTCGTTATTTTCGTTATTTTTCTCACAATTGTGCATTAACATCAAATCTCGGAAAAAAATTCAGTTTTGAAAAAAAATCAAAATTTTGGAAAAAGAAATACTTTTTTTTTCTTACAATTTCTCATTAACTATTCATCAAATGTACAAAAAAAATTCTCCCCCAGATTCTTAAACTAGACATTTCAAGCTTCAAAACGCTTTTTTTTTCCCTCGATACGAATTCCCATTTTTCACGAAGTGACATCCTTTCAAAAATCACTGAAAAAAATGTGAAATTTTTCTGCTCCTTAAATTTTTTTTGCTGAGTGTACGAGTATATAGATTCCAGTTATCATAAATGAAGGATTTCATTTATAGACTGCACAGCTCAAAGTGAAGATGAAATTAATGATGAAATTTAACGACGTAATTACCCTATATTATAAATAATATCTCATGTAATTTAGCTAAAGTGTTTTTGTATTATCATTGGGATTATAAAAATTAAAAAAAAAACATTTGCACCTGGATTTACTTTCTTTCTTATCGACGATTAAACCAAATCGAAGAAAACAAAATTATACTCTTTCGGCGATATCGGGATAAAATCGATTAGGGTTATGGCAAAAAATGTTCCCTTGCACCGTGGTTTCATAAGACCGCACCCAAGTTTTTTCTGATAAGAGTATTGGGATGACTCTCACCAGAAAAGTATGGGAGTATGGGAGAGTATTGGTTGAAAAATATTGATAAATAATGAAGTTATTAATATTTAAACAAAGTACCGCCGTTGCTGTATCGGCAATCGGTGTAAGCGGTTCTTGCAACTACGGAAATCTGAAATTAGAAATAAAAAGATGTACTTTTAGTATTGTATTAAAACTTGTGTATGACTGGATACTTTTTTGAAATTTTGAAAATTACGGTTGCAGCAGGCTGTAAGAAAATATGTTCGATTGAAAACAAACAACTTCAATCATTTGTTATCAACACATGGATAAAGATATAAAAAAATAATTCAGTGATAGAAAATGTTATGAACCAACGGTCTACCGAATCACTTCAAACTGTCCGAGTTTGAAGTGATTCGGATAATATATTTTTAGATACCACTTACATCGTTTTATAAAACATAGTTTCGAGAAAAACGCAAAGGAAAAAAAGTTACCCGAAGTGGTCAATCTGGTTTTTCACAAAAATCATTCCAACTTCGTCAATTTTCCAGTTCTCACAAAATCTTTGCCACAATTAAAAGTTAAAACCGTTGGCTATAAAACTCCAAAACAAAAAAATCGTAATTTAAAAATTACAAGCTTACGCAGACCCCTCAAACTCTTCGTTATCACACATCTCACTACAATCGCCACGTCGGCACAAATCGGCCCGGCCAATTTTTCAAACGTAATCGAATATGCAACCCGATTACAACAAAAAATCTGTTCCATATTGGAAATACATTGTGAACGTTCCAAAATAGGTAATCGAAGGCATAATGTGAAAAATAAAACGGCGACATATTTTTCAAAATAGTAAGTCAATTTTCGAATAAAAGACACCGTTCTATTAATTTGACGCTGGGACAATTTGAACTCGTATGCCAACGAGGGGTTAATCAAGAACTCAACATCAAATCATATGAACCGAATAATAATACATTCCTTTCATTCTCAGGCATTCTCATGTAAATCTTTTTTTTATGGTATTAGAAATACATAATGCATATGGTTCTATTTGGCGTAGTATTTCTCAGCCCTCGGAAAAAACTTTGCATTTATATTTGATTTTCCTTCTACACACATATACACGCACATATATATATTATTTTGCAATATTTGTATAACGGAAAGATGCTGGGTTTTACTGCTACTAATGCTGTATCGAACGAAGTGTAGATTGAATATTGAACGTGTCGAATATATTTATCTTTTATATATATATACAGCCTTGCTCAAAAGTATCAGGCACCCAGTAAGTTTTCTATCCGGACAAAAAATTGAATATCTCGGCGAAAAAAATCGTAAGCCAATTTACTAAATGGGGTTTTAAAGCGGACAAAGCCAGCTTCATTTTGCTCTTTTATTTCTATTTTTGCGATTTTTTTTTAACTCGGTACGTCATTTTTAACACGTCAATTTTTTTACGATTTTCGTACTTTGCAAAATAGCGTGCTGGACTTTAAACAAAAAAAATAATCTCACTATTTAGTGATAAGATCATTGAAGGGTTGTCGTTAGCTTTAGTTTCATCTCTTTTAAAAGTTTTTCCGATTTTTTCCAGCAGAGTTATCTAGTTTTTTCTTGAAAAAAACGGTAGTTTTCCGAAAAGCCCCCTTTCGGCGTAACTTGAAAACTATGAGGTGTGAAATATTTATTGTTAGTCTAAGGAGTAAAAAGTTGTATTTTATTATTTTGGAGTCACTAATTTTTTTTTTACATTTTTTTTCCAAAATTTCATTGTATCGCTATTTTTAGTTGATAGTCGACCATTTGATTCGTATCGACTACCATCTGATTCGTACGACGTACAAATTCAATTATGTACCTTTTCTCCTTTTGATATTTTCACTAAAACATCTTTGTTTCAAAGTAACGGCAATAAATTAATGAGACAAATCATCTACTATCAACCAAAAATAGCGATACAAAAAAAATTTGGAAAAAATCTAAAAAGAATTTAGTGACTCCAAAATGACAAAATACAACTTTTTACTCCTTAGACTAAATATTCCAAACGTCATAGTTTTCAAGTTATGCCGCACGATACCGGCATTTCGGAAAACTGCCGTTTACCAAGAAAAAACTAGATGACTTTACGAAAAAAAATCGATTTTTTTTAAAATGAAACTAAAGCTAACGGTGTTCTTTTCAAAGATCTTATCACTAAATGTGAGATTATTTTTTTTCAAAATCCAGCACGGGATTTTGCAATGTGCGAAAATTGTGAAAAACTGGCATGTTCAAAATGATGTACCGGGTACAAGAAAAATCGCAAAAATAAAAAAAAGCACAATGAAGCTGGCTTTGCTTATTTAAAAACCCCGTTTGGCAAATTGGCTTACGATTGTTTTTCGCCGAGATATTCAATTTTTTGTCCGGTTAGAAAACTTACAGCCTAATAGTTTTGAGCAAGGCTGTATATATAAATATATATATATATATATATATAAGTGTGGGTGTGTATGTGTACTCAAATATACAGGTATATCGAGGGCATTATGTACCAGATCGTGGTATCGTGTTTATTTTCTAGATGGTACTTTCGCCGCGATCAACGAGAGGAACCAATCGACGATCTGTCAGCGCACTTTGCGGTGCGCGATGGATGTTTAATAATTCACGGTGTACTCGAGAACGACGGTGGTTCGTACTTGTGCACAGCCAGCAACGTTGAGGGCAGCGACAGCCTTGAAGTAAAGCTCGCTGTATCAGCGCCCCTTAGCGTACACGTTCAACCCCCAACCCAAACGGTTGATCTCGGAAAATCCGCGTACCTGGTGAATATCTCGTCTCCCAAGCCGTTACAAGAGAATTACTGATGTAACATTTTCCTTTTGATGTATATTCCGGAGAAAAAGAGCCAATAGTGCGAGCAAGGTAGTCGGGGGTATTTTTCTTTGCCGTAATGCGTCGTTGAAGTTTGACGCTTGTATTTCCTGTGTAAGTTTCCTTTCTCTTTTAACTGGTCTGTATAAACTTGGGGCTCTGAAAGCAGGTTGATTTTGAATTTTTATTTTCCGCTGTATTGGGATGAGGGGGTTGGGATTTTTGACATAATGCATGTTCTTGACGAGTTTGGGTTTTTTTTTGTGGTGAAGAATATTGGTAAAGAATATGGTGCTAATAACGATAAAGCAATAAATAAAATAAATGATTATTTTAACAAAGTGCCGTTGTCACTGCATGGCCAATCGGTGAAGGTGGCTGTGGAAACTCGGGTCGTCTGAAATGATTTTTTTTTATATAGTTCTAGTATAATAATAAAACTTTCGTATGATCGGATACTCTGGTGAAATTTCGAAAATTACGAAAATGGCGAGCTGTAGAAAAAATAGTTCGATGTTCGACCAAAAAAATTACTTTAATAATTTTTTATTAACAAATGGATGAACATATAAAAAAATCATCCGGTCATACGACAGAAAATGTTTTAAACTATACCCTGGTTGAATTTGAGTGAATCGGACAAATAGATTTGGCGATACGACTTATACCGTTTCGTAAAAAATAGTTTCGAGAAAAACTTAAAATAACAACAGGGTAAATCGTAGCGGGACAATTCGCCATAGGGCGGTGGATGATCCGACACTTCACAAAGATCGTCATAACTCGGTCAATTTTAAGAATTCTTCCAAATCAGTGTTGCAAATTAAATTTAACGCCCTAGGCCATAAAATGAGACAATAAAAAAATATCGTATTTTTTAATTTAAGTTTATGCAGACCACTTCACTTCCTTTTATGTTTAAGTTTTTTCTTCTCTTTCGTTTTTATGGACATTTTGTTTAAAGTTGTTTCCTTAAGACCCCTTTTGAGTTAGTTTCAAGTTTATGTTTCCCTGTTTAATTGTTCACGTTCGACGCGGATGAGCAATTTAAATTCGTACGTGTGCTCACACTCAAAGATGTAGACAAAAAATACTTTGCTGTTCGAACCCAAATTCAGCTCTAATTTAACGTCGTCGATCTTATGAACTTAAGGTATTCTTTTCGCGGAGTATTTTGCGGGCGCTCGAAGGGCTATTCTATTGTGAAGGCTAAAACAATAAGCTATTTTATAATCATTCTTTTTTGAAAACTGTTGCATTTATCGATACAACGTTTTTTTTCGCTTAAAGGTACACTTCTACAAAATAGAAAACAATTTTTTTTGTTGTTGCATATAAATGTATATTTATTGAAAAATTGGAAGTCGTGTAAAAGTTGATTATTTGCGCTCTCCAGGTAATCGGAAACAAAAAATTCAAAAAGATTCGTAACCTGTATGGGTGGTGCTATCGCCCGAACTAGAATTATTAAAAAATATTAATTTTTACTTAAACTTTCGCCCGAATTATGACGAAAAGAACGTGTTTTTCGAACACTTTTGCGAAAAACGACGCCATTTTGTTATTTTGCAATATAAAATAATAATTCTAGTGCGGGCGATGGTGAGACTATTACATATTAAGAATCTTTTTGAATTTTTTGTTTCATATCACTTGGGGAGCGCAAGTCATCAACGCCAGCGACATACTTTTTTTCATGTTCATGCCGTTACACAATTATCAATTGTTAAATAAATATCCATTTATATGCAACAAAAAAATTGTTTTCTATTCTGCAAGAGTGTACCTTTAAGCTAAAAAAAAGTTCGTATCGATCCATGCAACAGTTTTCGAAAAAAAAATATTAGAGATAGCTTATTTTTTTTAGCCATCAGAGTAGAATAGCTCCATAAGCAGAGGCCTTCTGAATCATTGGTGGATTACCCCGACTAGAAATTTAGCTACGGGGCAGACTGGGGCCGGATCCGGTACGCCGTATCCCGTACTACGGCGCTGTACAGGCTGCCGGATCAGGGCTTTACTAGGCGTGAAACGCTTTTTGGCATCCGGCCTTGAAGCGCTTACGGACCTGACCAGAACAATCTTTCAGGCCCTGATCCGGCTGCTGTATCTATGCCTGATATGAACAATTAAATCATCAACAAATTATGATTTCAAAAATTATCGTAGTTGTTTATGTTTCGATATGCTTTATTTATATTCCTGCATATACGAGAAGTTGATTAAATCGTGTCCTGCCTTGAAAGCTGTTGTCTAGCCGCGGGATTTGAACCTACGCTTTCTAATTCTAATACTGAGCGCGCTACCTACTTATTGTTAGCCATCCTAACATTTGTATAAACCTGCTTTTGTCGTTGCTTATTTTTATCATTCTAAAGAGTGTCATTAATATAATTCTTCTTTTTATATAATCTTTTTTCTTGAAAAAAAATGCTTGAATACGATTAAAAAAGAGGAATCTTGACTTACAATAACCCACAATAATAAATTCCCTTGTAATATATTTTTATTTTTATATAATTTACATATTACAGTTATGACACATTTGGTTGAACTTTCGTTCTTGGATTAATAATAATGTAAATTATACTTTATTAAATAGTATCACTTTGGTCCTTAACCTATACCTTGGCTGTCTTTGATGTCGGTAGCCTCAACACGGAGCTGACAGCTATCAAGCTACGGTCCGAATTCCGTAGTAAGATACGCTTCTTCTGTGCCCTATGTCCAGCGGATCAGAGGAATCGTCGTACAAGAGTAAGAAGGTACCCTGATCAGGCTGAAGTAACGCCTTCTTACTCCCGCACTACGATTCCTTTGATTCGGTGAACATCCGGCACTGATCAGGCGTGTCTTACTGCGGTATTCCGGACCACAGCTTGATAGCAGCCTGATCAATCTTCAGGCTGCCGGATCAAAATTTCTAGTCGCGACATTGATTCTTAATGAAAGTAAGTTTCAATCAATTATTATAAACAACAATTAACGGAAACATTTTGTAGTTTGCGGCATTTTTACATATTCTCTGAAAAGTCACGGTTACGAAAATTCCTCTACTAGTCACATTTTTCTAAGTTTTATCATTAATATTTCTTTAAACATTCGGTCACCCCCTGATTTTATTGTCGTTAGGAAATCGTCAGAAATGTTTACATGTTAGATCAGTTTATATCAAACATCTAGAGTTATTTAGTATATAAATTATTAGATAGAAATGTGGTCAGCATGTTATCTCTATAAAGTGCTGCATAAATTCGATAATTTTTAAAGTTGTCATTTTTTGTTCAAAGTTCGGTAACTTGGCTCGAAATTCGACCAGTATACTGGGATGTATTTTTACTCAATTCCCGACGAAAATAATCTAAGGTATTACTGGATGGACCGTCGAGCAAAAACTTAGTTCAAAATGAGCGAATAATGGATTTATAAGTCTAGATTATGCCGTACATGTTTAGCCTTACAAATAGCTAATTTAATAATAAATTAACACTTAGAAATGTTAATTCTCCACTTTTAATAATAATTAAAGCCAAATTGAACGATATTGTTGTGTGCTTGACTGAGGTTTTGTCAGTGAGTGTACATATGCTTCAACTGTACAACAAAAAAATGCTGAATTTTTCAATTTAATTAATACGTTCAGATCATATTATTATATCAATAATTACCCAAAAACTCAATATATATTGAGTTTTTCCATGATTGATATTAATTCATCGTTGAAAAAGACAATACTCCTCATTACTTTAATTCATTCCTCGACTATTACTCAGTCGATTTATTTTAAACTTAGCATAATCCTAAATCTTGATGATATAATATTTTCCGAATTTATGGCGACTTAGTTCCATTCATTTTGCAACCATTAACGTCTGCAGAAGCTGTTTTCCCATAAACGACCGTGTTAAATTCATGTTTTCTAAAATAATTAATGTATTATTATTCTATCAAGAATGAATTCCTCGAATTTTCAAGAATATTGGCGATTTTGTAATATCCATCCAGTAATACCTTAATTGTTAAATAGTCGGGTTCGTGAAAGGAATACCTTAACGCTCGGTCCTCATGTCGTGTATCACCAATGTTAGAATAATCACGTCAAAATATCGTGTGAGTGAGTTGCTTTCGTTTCTTTGAGTGCAGACGTGCAGCGCAAACGGTTTTCCCCAGGCTGCTCTGTACTGGCTCAAGGATGGCCAACCCTTGCGCACCGGGGATCACATAAGGGTTGTCTCACGGGAACGAATTTCTGTGACGTCGGTGGCACGCGAGGATCGGGGAATGTATCAGTGCTTCGTCAGAAATGAACACGAAATGGCACAGGGAATCGCCGAACTTCGTCTCGGAGGTAAGCCTGTTAAGTACTCATTAAAATTATTATTAATACTTTGTGATAAGTATAATGAGAGGAATTGCCGTATCTATCGACGTATTGAATGGTTTTCTTACACTTTTGTTAGATTTTTTTAAATGATAAATAAAAAAACTCTATCAAGGATTCTTTGAGAAACATCGTGGAAAATTATTGGCTACTAGCTTCCGCCGTGGCTTCGCCCGCGTAGAATTTGGCCCATAGAAACTTCATCAGAAGTAGAACCCCGCATTAGGGGTTTTAAAAAATCCTAAAATATGCTTTTTATTATTTGTTTTGAAGAATATTTATGCCGAGTTTCAAGTTGATACACGCAAGGAAATTTTTCCATACAAACTTTTACACCCCATTTCACCCCCTCAAGAATTGACTTTCGACATATCCTTTTTTTAATGCACCTCTACACCTTCTAAGAAACATATATTTCAAGTTTCAAATTGATACACGCAAGGAATATAATTTCCCATACAAACATTGCCACCCCTTATCACCCCCTTAGGGGTTGAATTTCGAGAAATCCCTCCTTAAACTATGCCTCCAATATAAAATCAACACCCTCTACAAATTTCACGTTGCTACCTTGAGTGGTTCAGGCTGGGCGATGATGAGTCAGTCAGTCAGTCGGTTAGGACTTTGCCCTTTATATATTTATATAGAAAGAAATAGAAATAATAGATTTTAATGTAAAATCATCATTGGCAGTAAATTAATTGTAAGACGTATGTTGCCAAGTGAGAGGGAATAAAATGAAGGTGGAGCGATCCTTTGAGCATGGAAAACCTCGTATAGGGGATAAAACCAGCCCGGTAATACTGGGAATATTACGCGATGCCTCGCAACTCAGCAGTAACTCTATCTGTGACGTTTGCTTTACCATATGAACATACAGATATAATATATATGAATGCGAGGGAACATTGTGGCCGATAGCATGTTACTACTTCCTCATCTGGTTTGATATTAGAACGAGCTGGGCTCTGTGTACGCAGTACATAGCTTCTATGTAACAACATCGTCGTTGGATCTCTATTAAACGGGAAGAGGGATTGTGGTAATCAACATAAAGATACGTCGCTAATTTCCCGACCATGTTATCCCTTGTCAGGATTCGGAGAATCCCTCGTACGTTTCAATTACGAAGAGCTTTTTTTGTTCTGTTGCTTCTTGGTTGAATGTCGAAGTACGTCCTACATTTTAAACAATTGCAGTTTTTTTTTAAGTCTGCGATATAAAGCTATGACTTTAGACAAATTTTGTATTTTTTTGGACAAGAACACATGGATTTTAATTTAATGGTTAATTGAACTCGATGGGTACTTGGTAATTTTTTGGTAATTTGGTGAAATAATTATGCTGCGAAATTTCAGAAGATTTGTTATCTTGAAAAAGTTTTTCAAGGTTTTGATGAAGTTTGTTCAGTATTTTGCAAAAAGTCAAGTAAATGACATTTTGAAAAATGTCTCCATTTGTGTATGTCTGTATGTACGTGTACGATTTTTTTTATCTACTCGCGGAAACTTTTATCTTTTTTAGAAAATCTGGCTGGTTTTTTCGCAAGCTAACCGGGTTTCATAGAAAAAATATTTTTAATGAATTTAGTGAGTATTGTACACTGTACGTTCGGGTAAAAATTTTCGGAAGCCGGTTAACACATTTCAATTTCAAGAGGATTCAAATTTTTTTAAATTATACCTTCACGGTGTAAGATACCTAAAATATTAACTACCCGAATCATTTTTGAAACAAAAAAGAGTATTATAGTAGAAATGTCTTCTTTTAATTTTTCCAAAATCGGCGAAAAGGTTTAAATTTTCAAGAAAATATTTAAACCGTGTAACCTTATCAGAACGTTGTATTCGTAAATAATTTTCCGCACATAAATATCGTATTATAAAAGAAGTGCAACGATTTCGTTTGGCGAAAATTCGTGATAAAGTTCAAATGTTAAGTGAACTCGATTTGTTGTTATGATCGAAATTGAAAAGGAAGTATAATGGTGAAATTATTTCATACAATTAAATATTGTTAATTTTCATTAGAGACAAAATAATTGCACAAGTTAAATACATGCACATTGCTTGATCGTTCATCTATTTCGTTCGGCAACCTGTCCAAATCCGCAAGTTTGTCCTCTTTTATTACAGCTTTATCTGCAAGAAAACGAAAATTAAAACACCGGCTGAAGTTACATATTCATAAAGAAAATTCAGACTTATATAGGTAATTTTACATATTAAAAATCTACAGATATGATATAAAGTGCAACTATTTCATGGCATTGAAACTCTTATCAAATTTTTCGGGTCATAAAAAAAAGGTACATGCAAATAATATGAGTTGCTCTCTCTCACATTCTCACATTTTCACTCTCTCACTCTCTATCCATCCATCACATTTTCTCATTTTCACATTTTCGCGTTTTCACATTTTCAAATTTTCGTATTTTCACATTTTCACATTGTCCCATTTTTTACATTTTCGCATTTTCACATTTTCACATTTTCACATTTTCGCATTTTCAAATTTTCACATTTTCACACTTTCGCATTTTCCCATTTTTACATTTTCACATTCTCATCCATCCATGCACTCACCCACCCACCCTCTCCCTCTCTCTCTCTCTCTCCCCCACTCGCTCACTCTCTTACTCTCTCAAACTGTAAACATAATTATCATCCCGATAACATTGTAATGTACACATCAAAATTGAAACTTACCATTTGTAACCATAAATGACTCTACAAGTAATCCAGTATTTTTCAACCAATCACAGGCATTCAGCATGTCACAGCTCACCTCATTCGGCTACAACACAGTGGCAGTGGAGTGGGGGTAGCGTTAGTTTCGTGTGACATCTCGCTAAAGTAGAACCCCTATATACATCTTTAAAAGCATTTGCAATGTTAAAAAACTTGCTCACATGGTCAGCTTTTGGACCGAAATAAATGAATAATAACGCGATATAGGGGAAAGTGGGACAGAGTGAGCCACTTTTATTCCATCGAATTTTTACTATTACCAAAGTAATCTGATTAGAAAAAAAGGACATAACCCATTTGATAGACTTTCAGGCGTACAATAAAGCTACCATATTTTTGCAAAAAGATTAAAAATCCTAAAATAATGGTTTCGTAAAAAATTGCAGATTGGCTCATTGTGCCCCACCGGTAAGGTACAATGTGTCAGATAGATGGGTACAGTGTGTCAAGTGCTGCGCAACGTAGGGTACAAAGAGCCGGTTGAAACTCTTATATTTTCATAGCATAGATAACAGATTTTCATACATACCGATAATTTCACAACTGGTATTATTTGCCAATAACATTGGGAGTCGATGCATTGTGCTGAACAACTCGATGACCCATTGTGCTCCTCACAATTGCCCCACAATATTTGACGTTTTCCCGGCAAGCGAATTTTTTTTTTCGAAGCTTAAATTAATTTCGTACTTTTAATGATTGTTCGTGAGCTGCTATTGAGTATCTTGTAGGCCAGCCGAAACTTAATATAAATCACGAACCGACACAAAAAATTTCGAATTTTACAAGCTACAAAAATCCGAGAAATCACATGTGGTTGACCCGTGACACATTGCGCTTCTGCGGAGCGTCGTCACTTCTTTGTTTCCTCATTGGGAGTCGACTCATTTTGCCCCATCACTCAGTGACACATTGTACCCCACTAGTAAAATACTTGATTATTGATGAAAATAACTATTAATTAAACTACGAATGGAAAAACACATGTCACTGAGTGCATCATAATTAATAAAATTATCGATTAGGACCGAAAACCGGAGCCGCTACAGAAAGTGTCGTTATATTTTACGTTTTCCCGGCGAGTGAAATATTTTTTTCGAAGCCTCAAATCAATTTTTAATTTTCAATAATTTGTTTAACTTGTACATTTTTCTATTGTTTTACATTACGATTGTTTAACTTGTACATTTTTCTATTAAGTACAATTTACTTTTGAGCCGAGAACAATGGGATCACGCATTTTTCATTATTTTTAAACATTTGGAAAAATTATAACGATAACCTCAAATCTTTGGTTTGATAAATTTGATTATTCTTTTGATGCATCGCGCACAAATATGATGTGTGTAAGCTCGACGAGGTATGAGATAGATGGAAACGAGATGCTTTCCTCTGCCTTGGGACACTCGCTAAGCAAACTCGATATGATAGTTAGTCTCGTAGATTTGCATACGCTAACGAGGTTCTTGCGGTTTCATCAACGCTCTGCATCTCTCGTCGACGTTTGCCTCGCACACTTTGCCCCCGTCTATATACGTATATACGTACGATACGTCCATTTGTATTATACGTCACGGATCGTCTTGAATTAACAGAGCGGCTCTCACGCTATTCCACTATACATACTTTACATATATATCGTTCTCACATTGCTTTCTTTGCCAATTTTCCTTCTCCGCGCTCTCCAACATTCTCTCCAAAATTGCAACACGCTTGGCCAAACAATAATTTTACTGTGTCAGCATGGTCGATATATATTCGCCAAAAAATCATCTAATTATATACATCGCGGCTTTACGCGTTTATTAGCAGCGTTGATTAATTGTTTTATTAACATCATTTATAGCAGCGTTAATTAATTAATACCGTCACTATTTTCAAAATTTACGAGCCACGTTCGCGCATGAATTTATGGATAATACGGACTCCACCAAGAGTCCGCATCAAATGAAATTTCGATCGAATCTGCGTATTCCCGATTTTCCTTTGATTTTCGATTAAATGTATTTCTTATTAATTTAAATATTGGCACGTTCAGATTCAAATCAGTGGATTTTTTATGAAAACAAATACCACGGCACTGCATTGCAAATCCATGTGTGTTATTTGTTAAGCGTAAGGTGTCCAATTGTAGGAATTGACACGTGTAAATGCCACACACAATTTGAAACAACGCACTTATGTGTATTATAGAGAATTCAAAAACATTTGATTGCTGTCTCATTCAAAACATGCGAAACGTGTAAATGTCTACATTTACACGTTTAGATATCAAACGTGTAAATGTAGACATCGTGGTCACCCTGGGTAGAATCGACCCGTCGATCATTTTTTGGTGTAAATATATAATAGTTTCCGGCTTCGAATGGAACTGTATTCACCATCTTACCTGGAGTCTGAAGTATCCTCATACCATAAAATTTACTCTCTTCACATGTCGGAATAAATACCTTTTTTGGAACGCGTACTATGCTACTGTTTTTTCCTAAAAGGAGCATATCTAAGGGGTATCACGTCCAAATTTTAGGTAAAAATGTTGAAAATTCACGGAACTATGATTTTTTGAGTGAAAAAGTGTCTTTTTTGCATTTTTACCTCTTTATGCATTTTTTTTAACATGTCGCCATTTTTTTTCTTATAAATCCATTTTTCTTAAATCATCTAGAAAGTTCGAAGCATGTTCCGTAATTTTTTGAACTACTTCGGACGGATAGTTTGGTCACAATACTTTTTTGAAAACTGACTGGGTAGAATCGACCCAAGTGCGTGACCACCGCGATTGAATTTGGAAGTGTGACCACGAAGGGTTTAACAATGCAATATGTGTTACAGTGAAAATAAGCACATTTTTTGCGTATTTGCAAACAGTTGATCCGCATAAAGTGTATTAAAATTTACATGTCAATTTTAATGTGCTTGATACAGTAACATGACATGTCAATGTAAGATGCTTAATACCTATTTGAATGAAATTAATTGATAAGGCTTGTTAATTTAAATATTAGGTGTAGTAAAAAGAAATCCATTATTTTTGCAATAGATGGCTTTAGTAATCTGTATCTCGCGTTGTATAAGTGCGATCGGATTACGCTAGACGGCGTTAGAAAGATAAGATTTCGTACTAAAATAACCATCTCAGACAGTTTTCTGATTGCTTGACTCAATATTGTTTGAGCGCGCGTCAACGATGACCACCAGCAAAGTAAAAATGCGCCATATTTTACAGCTTTTATTCGATAAAAGTGAAAACGCAAGCCAGGCTGCTGAAAATGTGAATAGTGTTTATGGTCCTGATACTGTAACAGCCAATCACGCGCAATTTTGGTTTCGTCGATTCCGTTCCGGTAATTTTGATGTCAAAGATGCACCACGCTCTGGAAGGCCAATTGTCGAAAATGTCGATAAAATAATGAAAATCGTCGAGTCCGACCGTCGTGTAGCACTGTTTCGGTTATCCAGGAGCTGAACATTGCACAAAAAACCGTTTGGAACCACTTGAATAAGGCTGGATACAAAAAGAAGTTCGATGTATGAGTGCCACACGAGTTAACGCAAAAAAACCTCATGGACCGAATTTCCACCTGCGAATCGCTGCTGAATAGCAACAAAATCGACCCATTTCTGAAGCGGATGGTGACTGGTGATGAAAAGTGGGTCACTTACGACAACGTCAAGCGAAAACGGTCGTGGTCGAATCGCGGTGAGCCGACGCAAACGGTGGCCAAGCCAGGATTGACGGTCAGGAAGATTTTGCTGTGTGTTTGGTGGGATTGGCAGGGAATCATCTACTATGAGCTGCTCCCCTACGGCCAAACTCTTAATTCGGACCTGTACTATCAACAATTGGATCGTCTGAAGGAAGCAATCGCACAAAAGTGGCCAGCTTTGGCCAATAGGAGAGGAATTGTGTTCCATCAGGACAACGCCAGGCCACACACATCGATAGTGACTCGCCAGAAGCTCCGGGAGCTTGGTTGGGAGGTTCTTATGCATCCACCTTATAGTCCGGCTGGCACCAAGTCCTGTTTTTTTGCTGGTGAAATTTGCTGGTGAAAAATTTTTTTGCTGGTGATTTTGCTGGTGAAAAGTTCGCCTCAAGAGAAGCTTGTGAAAATCGACTGTCCCAGTTTTTTGCCAATAGGGACGGGGGTTTCTATGAGAAAGGCACAATGAAATTACCTTTAAAGTGGCAACAAGTTATCGATCAAAACGGTGCATATTAATCCTAAATCGAATTATTCTAACTATGCTAAATAAAGCCTTCAATTTCATGCAAAAATAATGGATTTCTTTTTACTACACCTTATATAACGATTAAAAATACATTATCGTGTTAACATATTTCTCCCTCTCAGACCAGCCCCCCCCCCCCCCCCTATTTCACGTATAAAATCCTTCGAAGACCTGTCCACTGTCTTATATAAAGGGTGTCTCAAAATTACATGACATTTCAAATTGCGCGCCATTTATTTTGCGGCCAACATAGAGTACTAATCTTTGACAACTGGCATCAGTAAGTATTGAGGTTTGGTCATGGACAATTACACGATCGAGCAACGCATATGAACCCAAACAAACCCAAACAAACAATGCAGTTATTGCAGACGAAGTTTCATGATCGCGTTATCTCGCGCCGCGGCGATGTGAATCGGCCACTAAAATTGTGCATTTTGACGCCATTCGACCTCTTTCTTTGGGGGTTTCTGAAAGGAAAAGTGTATGCCAATGATCCACAGATCCTTCCGGAGCTCAGGGTAGCAATTGAACGCACCATTAATGAAATTAGTTCGCAATTATGCGAAAAAGTTATTGAAAATTTCGTCAAAAGAGTGAACGTTTGCAAATAGGGACGAGCCGGCCATTTATCGGATATTGTGTTCCACACATATCATCCATGTTTGTACCTTATATTAAAATAATAATATTGGTACTTTTCAAACAAATAATACGTTTTATTAATAAATTAAAATGTCAAGTCATTTCGAGACACCCTTTATATACATCGAATAGTTTTTACGTGAAATGGAGAGACGGGCATGGAGACAAAGGGAGAGAGAGTCAGGGAGGAATTATATATATCGGTTATGTTTGAGAAAATATATGTGACTGGCTTTCGACCGTAGCTTTGCCCGCGTGGAATTCGGCCCATAGAAACTTCATTACAAGTTGCACCCTTATTAGGGATCGATTTAAAAAATACTAAACCGTGCGTTTTATTATTTGTTTTTACGAATATTTATACCGAGTTTCGAATTGATACACGCAAGGAATACAATTTTCCATAAAAACTTTTACATTTCATTTGATCCTTTTAGGGATTGATTTTCGAAAAAACTTTTCTTACAATTAGTGCATCTCTACGCCCTTCAAAACATATATTTTTCGAATTCCATTGAGATAGTAGCAGGGAATTCGATTTTCCCATATAAACTTCAACACTCCGTTGCACCCCTAATTAGGGGTTGTTTTAAAAAATTGTAAAATAAGTGTTTTGTTATTTGTTTTGAAGAATATTTATACCAAGTTTCAAGTTTATACACGCAGTTTTAAGTTGAATACAATTTTCCACACAAACATTTACACCCCATTTCATCCCCTTAAGAGTTGTTTTCCGAAAAATCCATAGTGCACCTCTACACCTTTTAAGAAACATATGTTTCAAGTTTCTGTCTTCTGCGGTTTAGGCTGGGTTTTGTTTATATGTCAGTCAGTAGTCAATCAGTAAGTCATGGACCTCTTTTATATGTATAGATGATATTTTATAAAACTCTCTTATCATCACAATGACATTAACTAATTGATATAGTTTATGTGATTCAACAAATAATTATTGAAATCACCTTTGTCTGTTATGTCATATCTGCGATTAGACAATGAAATGCTGCAAGCACTCGATACCATAGGGGCAACTCGCGTAATATAGGCAGGTTGTAGGTTTGATTCCATGTGTAGACCAAATAGTTTCTTCGACAAAAATCATTTCCGAATGTTTGGGAATGACGAATTATAATAAAAAATCATTCATTTAGATTTCTGAGTTGAGTATTTCATTTTATTTTGGTTTTACGAAACATTCTATGCAATTAGGAGACGGGCTGTGATGGCTGTAAACCAGCACGTATGCAGTGTGTAAAAAAGAATCAAATAACACACCAAATACGCATAGAAATAATACACTTAAGGTATTACTGGATAGATGTTAAAAAATCGCCAAAATTCTTGAAAATTTGAGGACTGATAGTTCTTGATTGAATAATAATACATTAATTATTTTAGAATTTTTCACTAATTAATTAAGTGGTTATAAACATATGAATTTAACACGGTCGCTTATTAAAAAACAGCTTCTGCAGACGTTAATGGTTGTAAAACGAATTGGGAAAATATTATATCATCAAGATTTAGGATCATGCGATTGATTATGCTAAGTTTCCAATGAATCGATTGAGTAATTATCGAGAAATTAATTGACGTAATGAGGAGTATCACCTTTTTTAACGATGAATTAATAGCAATCATTAGAAAACTTAATATATATTGAGTTTTTGGGTAATTATTGATAATTACAAGACGATCGTAACGTATTAATTAAATTTAAAAATTGAGCAATTTTTTTTTTGCTACTTGAAACAGATGTACAGTCACTGACAAAACCTCAGTCAAGCACACGCCAATATCGTCGAATTTGACTTCAATTATTATTAGAAGTGGAAAATTAACATTTCTAAGCGTTAATTTATTGTTAAACTAGCTTTTACTCGCAACTTCGTCCGCCTAAATTTCGGATATAAACTTTGATTTTAAACGGAGAATGTTAAGTTGGTCTGTTTATCTATGACTTTTCTGATTTCGCCAACTTAAATTAACGCAGGACTCTTTTTTAATGAATTTATTTTTCGAAAATATATATATGAAGTTATAGTTATTACCCGTGACTTCCTTCGCGTGGAATTCATGACACCATGGGAGTGCAAATATTTGATTCCTTTTCAGAGGATTTCTTTATAAACAATATTTTTTGTTTTTTTTTTAATTGGATGGCACCAATATCACCAGGCCCGTGGGCGAACTTACGCGTGAGCAAGCAACGTAAAATTGACCGTGGGAGAAAAAATTTTTCCTCAAATCTACGCCAGCGTATTTTGAAGTTTGGCCCTGAGACTAATTAAAAAAAAAAACGAAATTCAAATTCAAGTACAACCTTGTTGAATTTTAGAAGATGCTGAAATATGTGTTGCATCATTTGGATTGTAGAGTATTTATGCCAAATTTCAAGTAGAACCGACCAAAAAAATATCGTTTTCTACACAAACTTTTCCACGCCCTTGCAACCCCTTAAGGGTTAAATTTTGGGAAGTGATGAAATATGTGTTTCATTAATTGTATTGTAGAGTATTTATGCCATTTTTTAAGTCGGTCCAACCAAAAAAATATGTTTTTCAACACAAACTTTTCTACCCCCTTGCAACCCCTTACGGGTTGGATTTTTGGGAAACGCTGAAATACGCGTTTAATTAATTTCATTGTAGAGTGTTTATGCAAAGTTTCAAGTAAATCTGACCGAAAAATATTTTTTTCCATGAAAAATTTTACACCCCATCTCACCCCCTTAAGAATCGAATTTCAAAAAATCCTTTCTTAGTGCACCTCGACACCCTAGAGGTGCATATGTACCAAATGTCATGTTTCTATCTTCAGTAGTTTAGGCTGTGCGATGTCTGCCAGTCAGTCAGTCAGTCACGGAACAGTTTTATGTACCATATATACTGGGTGATCACCCCGAATATCTCCGTTGCCTTTAGAGTGACGAAAAAAATGTCACAAGGTAATTTGATTGATTTCGAAGGGCTGATACAGTCGTGAAACATTCATTTTTCTCAAGGTCAAGGTTTTTTCGTTCTCAAGGTCATCAATGGTTTTTCAAATGGGAACATGTTTTTTTTTATTAAGACGTTGTAGCTGATATTCAGAAGAATTCAACAATGTATGATATCATGACCTTGAAATGATTTTTCACCAAAATACACGTGTAAAAAGGGAAAATCGTAATGGTATTGACAACAAGAATATCCGAATAATGTAATTGAATTTTTTGTGCAGAAAATTTATTGTAACAAATGTTCGAAGTGATGGCCATTAATCTCGACACATTTTTGAAGACGTCGGATGAATGATTCTCTTGATCTTCGAATAGTCTCTGGTGTGATAGCGGCGCAGGTTATCCAATGGATACAATAATGTCAATAGTCGGAGATGTTTCCGATGTTTGGGTAATTGGCATTGTAATGTAGTAAAACTGTAGTAGAGTGAAGAATGTTTACCATCTACCAATATTAGAATTAGTAGACAAGTGTATCCATCCAAAGTAACATGTAATGACCGTATCGAAAATGGTATTGTACAGTCAAGCGAACATGCGAGAACGAATTACAAGAGCCTGCGCCGCTATCACACCAGAAACTATACGAAGGTCAAGAGAATCATTCATCCGACGACTTCGAAAGTGTGTCGAAGTTAATGGCCATCACTTCAAACATTTGTTACAATAAATTTTCTGCACAAAAAAATCAATTACATTATTTGAATATTCTTATTGTCAATACCATTACGATTTCCCATTTTTACACGTGTATTTTGGTGAAAAATCATTTCAAGGTCATGATATCATAAGTCGTTGGATTCGTCTGGATATCAGCTACAACGTCTTAATAAAAAAAAACATGTTCCCATTTGAAAAACCATTGCTGGCCTTGAGAACGCTAAAACTATGACCTTGACAAAAATGAATTTTTCACCACTGTATCAGCCCTTTGAAATCAATCAAATTACCTCCTGACATTTTTTCGTCACTCTAAAGGCAACGGAGATATTTGGGGTGGTCGCGTTAAATGGTCCACCCTATATAGATTAGCTATTTGTAAGGCTAAACATGTACGGCATAATCTAGACTTATAAATCCACGATTCGCCCATTTTGGACTAATTTTTTGCCCGACGTTCCATTCAGTAACGTCACCTTAAGTGTGTAATGGTAAACGCATGAAGCGATTCCCGAAATTACCCACTTAGGAATATGTAAAACGTGACAATAAGTTAATAACACATGTAGCTGTGTTAAAACAACACACTTGGATTTGCAGTGTGGGTAAGATCATAAGAATGCTACGCGAATAATCAATTAAATTCGCAATCAAAGGATATAACAGGATCTAATTCAATGGTCCATCTGTAGTCCAATAGGCATCTTTCCGATAATCAAACCGTCTTCAGCGCTGCATTCAAGTTCCTGTCCTTTCGTCGAGTTCTTTGCGCGTCGGTGCGACTAAATGGATGCAAAAAAAAAAAACTTCGCTAATATCGAAATGTATCTTTTATGTTCGACCGGAAGTGAGAAAACGTCGGATAGACCGAAGCTTCGCAAAGGTGCTAGATGCCCCATTCATTGAAACTTACGTGCGCGTGTGCCGGTGTGTCTATGCGCGATCGAACTGTCAGTGAATTCCCATTCCATTCAGCCGAGCAGTGAAATCCTTATCCTGAATGCCTCGATACTCCACTCTCTGTACGTATAGACAGCGAGAGTATAGAGAAAGTAAAGCCCTTATACAGAGGCTACGAGTGCCTGACTGGTATCCATGGTAATCTAAAATCTTGGCCGTAGGATTACTGACGGCAGTATTCTGTTCTTGTATTTCTCTCTCTAGCTTTTCCCCTCTCTCTCTCTCTCTTTCTCTCTCTCTCTCTCTCCCTCTCTCTCTCTCTCTTGCTCTAGCTTTAGCTCTGTACAGTTTTTCGCTATATTTGAATGCAGCGATATAACCATACATTTTCAACGGCATTTCCTTCCAGGATATCAGGCGAGTTCTTTTTCTTTTTCTGCCGTGGAAAGGGAGAAAAATGTGCGACTTCCCATATTTCCGATTGGGAAGTTGCACACTTCTTATTTACCTAAAGGAATTCGAACGACTATACAGTTTCTCGTCAGCGCTCAATACGACCCTCGTAATGTGCCAAACATCGATAGAGGCAAGGAAATCAATTTTTCGGAGTTTTGGTTTTGTTCGGGTCTCGTCATTTGTCGATTTTCCATTCGTTAGACAATTGGGATGCAATTTTTATTGCTATATTTTGAACACGTACGACGACTTGGAAAACTTTTGCAGGTAAAGAAAAAGTGTGGGCTACACTGTTAAGGTATTACTGGATCGATATTAAAAAATCGCCAAAATTCTTGAAAATTTGAGGAATGATAGTTCTTGGTAGAATAATAATACATAAATTATTTTAGAATTTTTCACTAAATAATTTAGTTGTTATGAATATGTGAATTTACCACGATCGATTATGGGGAAACAGCTTCTGCAAACGTTAATGGTTGCAAAATGAATGGAACTGAATCGCTGGAAATTCTGAAATTATTTTCTCATCAAGATTTAGAATCAAGCGATTGATTATGCTAAGTTTCAAATAAATCGACTGAGTAATCGCCGAGAAATGAATTCAAGTAATGAGGAGTATCACCTACTTTAACGATGAATTAATAGCAATCATTGGCAAACTCGATATATATTGAGTTTTTGGGTAATTATTGATAATAATAAGACGATCTGAACGTATTAATTAAATTTAAAAATTGAGAAATTTTTTTATTGGGCAGTTGGAACAGATGTACAGTCACTGATAAAAACTCAGTCAAGCACATGCCAATATCGTTGATTTTGACTTCAATTATTATTACAAGGGGAACATTAACATTTTTGAGTGTTAATTTATTAATAAATTAGCTATCAGTAAGGCGAAACGTGTACGCCATGATCTAAACTTGTAAATGCACGATTTGCCCATTTTGGATTAACTTTTTGCCCGTCGGTCCATCCAGTAATAAAGTTTAATCTTAATAAACCCAAACAAACCCAAAAATAAATATATTTAAAACGAAGAGAATCATAGCAGACCGTGAAACAACGAAAAAACTTATTTGATTTAAACAGATCCTATAGGATTTGTTCAAATCAAATAAGTTTTTTCGTTGTTTCACGGTCTGCTATGATTGTCTTCGTTTTAAATATATTTTTTGTGTCTTTCAAAGATTCCTTGACGTAAACAATTCAATAAATACATATTTGATCAAAAGACATTGTCGATTTAAACGTATACGAGATATATTAGCATAAACAAATATTTTCATTTGCATGCAGTAAATGTGTCTCAAATAAAAATACATTGTTATTTCGAAAGCATAAAAATTGTATTTTAATCACTTTTATTTTATTTTAATATTTTAATAACTTTTGATTTGCAACCGCCAAATTTACCATATATTCTTATACAAAATACATATTTATACGTGTTGTGGCAGAACGATAACCCCTACGATAACCGGGGCGCCAAATTTTGACCGTGCGACATTGATATTTGGGCAAACATAAACGCTTTTTCAAGAATGATAAAAGTCGATTTTCGATCAAACAACAGAGCTATAGCGTGTTTAAAAAACGTTGATTTTTTACAACATTTCCAAGCTGCGACAATTTTTTCACAGTTCATTCACTCAAATACATGCACACGGTAAAAAAAAAACACTGAAATGGCCCTTATCGCGCACACGCACCTTAACAAAACCACTACAACGGCCCTCATCAAGGCGAAGAGATGCTATAAAACCGTGGGTGAAATACTCGTGTATATAGGCGTGGGGCACCTCGGATGTGTGTGTGCAATCGTGGGGTGGATGGAATACTGGTGTGGGCGCGGGGCACCTCAGATGTGCGTGTACAATCGTGGGGTGCATGGAACACTGCTTGGGATGCATATAATAGGAGCGCAGTAAAATAAATATTTTTCAAAATTCGATTTGTCTGAGAAAAATTTTTAGCTGGATCTAAAGGTGGTCGTTTTCAAAACGTTATCTCACACGAACACGCGCACGCGCATACGCGAAAATCATAAAGGATCACTGTAGCTCCAAAATATAGTAAAAAATCGAGCGTTTTTTACATCGCGATAGCTTCGTTATTCAATCGAAAATCGATTTTTATTACTCTTGAAAAAGTGTTTCTTTTGGCCGTAATATCAAGATCATATGGTCCAAATTTGGCGCCCTGGTTATATCGTAATATCCCCCGTGTTGTTAACAATCCTCAATGATAAAAAATAAAAATAAAATATTTTGTATACCACCATTTCGGTATAGAGGAGAGTGGGATACATTGTATCACGGGGCACTGTCAACGACGTGCGATTTCTCAGAGGTTTGTAGCTCGCAAATTCAGAAATTTTTTGTGTTGGACCGCGATTTATATTTGGTTTCGTCAGGTTTAAAACAAAGTCGACAACAGCTCACAAATAATTAGTGAAAATTAAACATTGATTTGAGGCTTGGAAAAAAAATATTTCTCTCGCCGGAAAAATGTAAAATATAACGTAACTTTCTATAGCGGCTGGGGTTTTGGTCCTAATCGATAGTTTCATTATGTATGCTGAGCTCAGTGACTTGTGTTTTTCCATTCGTTGTTTAATTAATAGTTATTTTCATCAATAATCAAATATTTATTTAACTAGTGGGGTACAATGTATCACCAAGATGTGGGGCACCATATCCCGACTGCCAATGAGGAAGCAAAGAAGTGACGACTAAGTCTGACGAGAAGTGACATTAAGTCTCCTTATAGAACGCCAAATCTTAGTCGAATTTCATGATTTTTTTTAGAGGGTAAGGAATGTATATATCTTTTCAAGGTCGTAGGTAATTTTTATTACATAATTCTAGTTTCAAAAACGATTTTTGTTGCTTGAAAAAAGTGAAAAATGGCGGAGATATTACCAGTCGTCGTGAAGCTATCCGGTAGGGAGGCTGGATGCGGTGTACACTGCAGCATCTCGTAGGATTATCTGAAACAGTCTGCGCAAAAAAAAATTGATTAGTATATACATGTGGTCACTTGATGAACCAATAATATTGAAAAAATAATGATAATTTGCTAAAGGGGAGGTCTTAGATGAAAAAGGTGACTTTTTCGGAAAAAAGTTCAAACTTTGACCCAGCCAAAAACATGTTTGATTTGATAATTTTTAGTCGGTCTTAAGTTCATCAATTGGACATAAGTATCATTAAAACGTATGCCAAATATGATGTTGATCGGTCAAATAGTTTTTGAGGAATCGTGTACACCGATTTTCAACTCATTGAAAAAAAAAGTTTCGAGATAATCCCGTTTAAAGTTTCGACAAGGGAAAAACGTATGATTCTGTGACTTACCGACTCGTCAGCTATTCCAGCACCATATAATAGTTCTTCAGCTTCCTCGTAATACTCATTTTGCCCATCTAACAGCTATTCTTGAATAGACGACTCATCCACCTCTCCTCATAGTGTCTGGGCACAGGGCTCCAAACAGAGCAGAGATGGGTCACGCTTAAAGGCTCGCGGGACGTCATTTTTTAGAATTTACCACAACCACTAACTGCATTGTATTCTACAGGTTTCAAACTATAAATTTAGCCGATTAAAAAGAAATGCATATATTTAAGCCTCCATACGGGGTGACCCCCTTAATTACCCGAGTCAAAATTTTCGAGTTGCGTTCAATTCGCAAAATAAAGGCATCCTTCCCCGAGCAGAGATCGGTCATAGTGGATACCAATAAGTTAGGGCTTCCGATGAATCTCCCGAATGGCAGGAACTGGACATTGTCACTCAGAGGAGGTCAATGCAGAGCGCAACTGAACCTGCAAAACCCCAGGTGGACCTACTTCTAGCACTCTCACAGAACCTACTGGCCCCCCTTTCGGCCTATTGTAGGCGCATTGTAGACCCTCTGGAACCTCCATTCAGCGAAAACGTATTTATTTTGTCATTGAACGGGTTAACGATCAGGCCACAGTGGAGTGTTGATGGAGGAGATATCGAATTTGGGCTCAAAGCAGGTTAGGTGGGGTCGAAGCAACGGACTTGAGATCGAAAGCAGGTTAAGGAGGCCTGTGTTCTGCACGTTTCACTGAAACTGGGGGTCGAAAGAATGTTTGGGAGGACTAAAAGAGGCTACACTGGACCATTTGGAGGCTTCTTCATGGCACTGAATTCGACAAATGGGGTTTGATAGGTCCAACCAAGTCTAAACCGCCAGCCTTGTGCATTACAAAAGAAACGGGTCCTGCGAGTGTTCAGAGGAGGTTATAAATTTTGACTCGATGTACCAACCCTTACCTCAGTGAGTCAGTATACCACCGTGCCTGCTGAATATGATGCTCTACCTTCTTTCTTTCTTACTTTTCTTTTCTCTCATTTGATCTCTTATCTGGATCAAAACCTGAAGTCCATATGAACATAGCCGCGGGCAAAAGCTAGTCTATAGATATTGGAAATATAGTGTACAGTATACAGAAAGTAAAAACATATTCATTTCATCCAGTCACAAACAAGCTTGAAAAGAGCAAAAATAACGAACGTCCAAACAATCAAATTGAAATTCCTCTCAATCGGGCTCTGTTCCGTTTGCGAGCAGAGATATCGCCGCAGTTGGTTTACAGGTTTATCGAGCAAACGATGCAGGCAGGCCCAACGGTATCATTAAAATGTAGCGCCGCCGGGAATCCAACCCCTCAAATATCATGGTTGCTCGATGGTTTTCCACTGCCGCAAAACGATCGGCTGCTCATCGGCCAGTACGTCACTGTGTACGGCGATGTTATATCCCACGTCAACATTACCATGGTGAAGTCGGACGACAGCGGCGAATACGAGTGCACTGCGAGTAGTCGAGCCGGGGTGGCTTCGCACTCGGCGCGGCTCAATGTTTACGGTAAGCTCGAACAACGAGTAATTGAAGCTCCTATTTTTTTTTCGGCGCTTTCGATCGTGGAAACGAACGTTTGTGCGTCACGGAAAAATATACGTGGCGCAAATTCGGACGCAAACACGACATACCTTTAGCTGCACGATATTGATTTATTTTACATCGGAAGGATTATCGAAATTATAAAAACCTTATCATTAGAATTTTATATAAATTTTAAAATAAGATTTCGTAATGTGAAGGTTTTTTTATTATGAATAAATTTTATAATAGGATTTTTCATAATAAAAATGATGAAATATCATAAGTAGAATTTTTTATAATGTTTATAAAAAGATTTTATAATGAGTAGGATTTTCCACAATGAAAATTATGGATTTTATCATTTTTATAATAGTATTTTCACAGTAAATCGGGTTTTTTAAATTATAAATACGTTTTATAATAGGAATTTTTTATAATAAAAGTTATGAACAATTGTAATTATAATTTTTAAGAATTTCCCAAAATGGATTTTATAATAGGATTTTTTGGGTTGTCCGGTTCTCGCTGTTTGGTGATGCCACCTCGTTTTTTCCCATCGTTGTCAAAATCACATACGCAAGCACTATCCTCCATTTCCAAATTACCATTTTGGCTCTGGTTCCAACGAAATTCAGCTTTCGATCAACGTGTCCCGGTGTTTTTTTTTTATTTCGAACGTGTCAAAAATAAAAAAGATATTTGTCGTTCCGTGTTTTTTTTTTTACTATCGAAGGGGCAAAAAAGTGTCGCCAGCGGGTGGCAAAAATTGGTGCGGCATACGGAGCCGACGTTATAGACGATTCAACGTGCAGAGAGTGATTTTGAAGATTGACAGAAGGACATTTCGATAACAAAGATGCATTTCCCGCAGATCAGCCTGTCACGAAGGATACGAAAAAAAAAAACGATTGGTTGGAAATTAAAATGCCGCTGCTGTTTCGAGGCATCTATGAAGGTTCTTGAAGTCTTGCGTAAAATGCTTGAATTTGCTTTTCTCTAATAAATCTCTATTTTTGAATTCCAATTCCCTAATAATCACGAAAATTCTATGAACCCAAATAAATTCTATGAGTTAGAAATCCTCCAGTCACCAGAAAGCCGGAAGGCCATCGATCAACAAATGGCACAATTCATCAAATTTATATCTGAATCCATAAATAAACGATACAAAAAAACACTGAAAAGACGCGACCAACACATAATACGGTACTACTCAATATATTAATTCGCCATTCGATTTAATTTTCGAAAACTCAACGGCATCGGTGAAACAAAATAGCCAAAGAAGAAAATAATTAATCGAAATATGTTAAGCGCAATCGAAATCAAAATAATTTTTTGTTTTCATAAGTATACATAAGATAGAAGTTTGAAGACGAAAAAAAAAAAGATGGAACATTCTTATCCGCATTTGAGCCTGCATAATATACTGGAAATTATCGAGTACGTATGTGCCCTTACGCAATGATGCAACGTGAAAAATTTCACGTATAATTGAGAGTACGATTGATGCGAGAACGGAGTAAAACGAGGACTATATTGGGTGTGTATGTATTATATCGAGGGTGAATTGCAGATGCGCTTGACGCTCTATATAAGCGAGGATATTCGATGGTATTTCGCGTAGTTTGAAATATACATGCCACGTGCATTTTGCGACAAATCTCGTCCATTATCGGCTATCGATTAGAGTGCTCGGCAAACTGTGGCGCGAGTCATCGCGACTGTACCATCGCTTTTACTCGAAACGCATCCTCACCATTGCCATCCAGTCAAGTAGAATCGATTCCGTCTCTAGAATCAATTAATATTACGCTCTTCTGTAAACGCATATATATATATATATATATATATATATAACATATGCACTACTGCAAAGAATTAAAGGAACGGAACATTTTAAGTGTTTTTTGGAGCGCTGTATCTCTGTGAAAAATGGTCGTATTAAGATGAAAAAAAAAGCATTTTGAAGCTTGAATTCTCTAGTTTTGAGATCTTTTAACAAAACTTTTTTATGAGCTATAGTTATCTCGCAATCATAAGGAATAGCTCGAGACAAAATTTTTCAAAATATTTTGGTTTTTTTCAAGGGTCCACGGGCTCGGGAAATTTTTTTTCAATTCAATCAATATATAGGTCAGTTAGCTTGTTTATTCAGCTACAATTTCGTTTTTTGTCAGTCTCTCTACGTTAATTTTTGACTGAGATATCGGACTTTGAATGAAAAAGGATCCTTTTGGGTTTGATCTTCGATATCTTAGCAACCAATGATCACACAGGGAATTTAGGGGCAGGGTAGGAATGATGGGAATGCGTGGAATCAGCATATCTTCTCCCTTTCACTTGTCATTCAGAATTGTCGCTTCTATGACGTTTGGCATCAGTTTTAAAGCATGATTAAAAGTTTCAACTCGATCGGATGAACGCTGCGCGAATGCACAGAAGAAGAAAAATTATCCGATACAACTCGCGCGCCACCTATCGTACGCTGATGGTACTATGTCAGAAACATTCACGCAAGTGCCAACAACAAATGTACAAAGTTTCAACTCAATCGGATGAACGATACGCGAACGCATAGAAGACGAAAAATTATCCGATACGACTCACGCGCCACCTATTGTACGTTGGTGATACTATGTCAGAAACCTTCAAGCAAGTGCCAACAACAACTGTACAAATTTTTAACTCAATCGGATGAACGATGCGCGAACGCATAGGAGACGAACAATTATCCTATACGACTCGCGCGCCACTTATTGTACGTTGATAGTACTATGTCAGAAATCTTCACGGAAGTACCAACAACAAATGTACAGAGTTTTAACTCAATCGGATGAATGGTATAGGAACGCATACGGGACAAACAGGGAAACTTTAGTTTATTTTCTATAAATAATGGAACACGACGAAAGCTGAACCAACGTTTGATGACGAATGGTGAAAAAAAATATTGATTTTCGGACAATTTTAACTCAGATGTTTTTATAAAATCGTGAATGTTAGTGAAGAATGTTGCTTTTGTTGTTTTTCTTTTCAGGTTTGCCATACGTGAGGCACATGCCGTCGATTTCGGCGGTCGCGGGAAAACAGCTGCAAATAAAATGCCCGGTTGCTGGTTACCCGATCGAATCGGTAGTCTGGGACAAAAGTAAGTGAATACGAGGCCTAAATGTAGGTAATTGTTATGAACAAAGTTTTTTTTCTTCTTCTGCTTCATCGTTAACGCGATGATGATACGTTCACATTGCGCGTAAGCGAACGGCAGAAATTGAGTGATGCTGCGATCGTGTTATTAAATATATTTATTATATGCGTGTTCACGATTGTGGGTGGAATGTGCAAATATTGTGATTGCTGGAAGGGATGTTTTTTTTTTATTACTATATGAACGTTTGTATGTATTATTGCTGGGAAAATCGACAGCCTCGCTACCCTTTTCACATTGTTTATTTTACCTTTAGAGGGTTCGTGAGTAATGCGGAAAAAAAAGAGTGAACGGCTCCCATCAAATTTCAGAATTCCGCGATAATTTGCTTCGGCATTACAAATAAAACAATGGCGATTAAACAGGCTCGCACATTGCAGCAATATTTTTACAGCGAACTTTTTTCCTCGAAAGGTAAAGCCTACCGACAAATGAGATTTACATGCTGGTTGATGAAAAATAATTTTTTTAAAATCAATCAATCAATCTATTGGACCTGCCTCCCCCGCTCTCTTTTGACAGATCGCATTTTCAAATTTTTACCCTTTCTAGACGGCACCAGGCTCCCCACTAATATGCGTCAGAGGGTCGCGAACGGTACACTCGCGATCGACATGGTTCAACGCAATGCCGATCAAGGAACTTACACCTGTACGGCTCGCAACAAACACAACTACACGTCACAGCGTTCCGTAGAAGTTCGCGTTCTCGGTGAGTTCTCGATGACTTTTTTTTTTTTTACAATGAGCATTTACATTTTTGCATTTCAGGAATTGTGGCAAACAAAATCGGCAACACGAATAATCCTCAATGATAATTGTTCACGGAGATTTTTTCACAAATTTTTCATAGGCAAACAGGAGTGAGCACCGTTCGAAAGAGGAACAATCCTTTTTTTTTTTCATTCATACTCGATCGTATCTTCAGATCGGTTTTTTCGTGTTAGAAATGTGGAAAATTTTGTACTTCGAGCGGTGGCCAGCCCTGCACTTTACGGAGGTAATGAGTGCTATTATTTTGTCCAAATTCGATGAATTGGTTCGGGTATCCATTTTTGGTAATTTGTTTGGTAACAATTTTTTCGCACATTCTTTTTGTCATAATCTCTCTCTCCCTCTCTCCCTCTCTCTCTCTCTCTCTCTCTCTCTCTCTCTCTCTCTCTCTCTCTCTCTCTCTCTCTCTCTCTCTCTCTCTCTCTCTCTCTCGTCTAGCAATTCTCAACGCAAAATGACACATGGCTCCGACGGTGAAAATCCGTGATTGGTTTTTCGCACTTTTCTCAAAAATGGCTGGACCTTCGGATTTGAAATTTTCACAGACGACGCTTGGTTGCCAGCGGCAGGAGCTAAAACTCCCCGATATTTGTGATTTTTTATTTAAAGAAAAACAAACAAATTCCCTTCCTCCACAAAACTGTATGTTAGAAAATTATTTTCCGGATGAGGTAATCGCAAATCGAAAATTAGCTGCCAGTTGAAACATGTATTTTAACAAAACTTAGAAAAGTTTCGTTAAATATGGTGCAAGTGAATTGGTAATTGTAACAAAATATGAGTGCGAATGCATGAATGGCGCAGGGTTGGCACCAAGCGGTAAAAACCGACAATGTAGCGATAGACATCAGCGTCTACATTTTTCAGCGTGTGTCATTTTGTCTTAACGAACAAAGGATGAACTCCGTTGAGACACTTCCGGCCTGAGCGAGCCTTACTTTACTTTCAACCGATCGATGTTCATCGGGTTCGATGTTCTCTGTTCCTATCCTCTTCATCTATCATCTCTCTCCCTCTCTCTTTATCCTCTCTCTCTCCCTCTTCATCCCTTCCGTGGGCTGAAACTCGCACGCGTTAACTTTCCGATAATTTACCAACGAGAATTTCGACGAGAATTTCGTAATTCTACCCGCTCACTTGTCGAGGACCGCAACGTGAAAGCCGAGGGGTACAAAGTTAGGCTCGGCAGCGACTCTACCCACCCGAGAAATTCTATATAGAATCACTCACTTACAGGGCAATAATTATTCCAAGTATTTGCCTCGAAGATTCGACTCGAAATTTCAATTAATCAAGATGTCGTCCTGTGAGCACGCTGAAAAATATCGTGAACCTTGAAGTCACTATTTACCGGAAGTTTACGAAATTAAATCCGAAAATCTCAATCGTCATTCCATTTTAATTGTCTTTGAAATAATAAAAATTTAATTTCGAATCTCACTATAGTGTAAAATCTCGGATGGATGGCTTTTGGAGAGGCACTTTTTACTACAGATTGGTCCGAAGGTTCAACAATATTCTGACTGAATACGCCATCATCACGTTTCACAAACTTTGGACTAAACAGCAGACGAGAGAGACACAAGTGAAATTCTGTCAAAGCTTAACGAGAAAACTTTCTCCCTTGTCCTTTCTCAAATTTTCTCCCCTTTTTCTGTTATTGACAATCAACATTTTACGATTTTTTTTTCATTCTTGCTTTTCACTTTAAAAACTCTGGTGAGCATTTCACCAGATCGTATGCAGTAACTGAGATTTTCATGTTACACCGAGCAATGAGCATTCATTACCTCCGCAATAATTAGCGAGTAGATAGACACGGGTGTCCGGAAAATTTCGCATCGAATTCACTCAGCTTTTCAACGATATTCCAGCAAATACATTTTCTCTTTACATATATTTATATATAGGGTGAGCCAATAATACCTCGAACCTCAAGATTTCTGAACCTATAAAGATTACAGAACATTTTTTTTTACGAAAGTTGCACGGTTTGGAGGGCATCATCGAATGGCAATTTCAATTTTCATTGGAGTGGAGACGTTCGGAAGATTTTTTATCATCTCCAAATTTTTAAGTTCCGGAGATTTTTTATCATTTCCAAATTTTTAAGTTCCGGAGATTTTAAACCATTTCCACTTATTCAAATCAGATGAGTAGTTTTTTGTTGAACTCGAGAGAGACTTAAAAAAACGATCGAATTGTAAATCAAAAGATCATCAATCAAAATCAAATACAAAAAAAAATGCTTTCTCAAGTTTTTATTTGCCATATATAGCTCCCATATTTTCACAACGTTCATGAGTATTTTGTCAAAAAGAATCGACTTACTCGTTCGTCTACTTGAAACGAACATATCGTACACGATTGATTGATTTTCACTCTATTATTTCAAAAATTGACAAAAAATGAAAATTAATCGTGGATAGCGTACTCATCAAAAAAAAAGTTGACTCATGCTGTCAGAATGCCAATAGAGTTCCTGCAAATTGTGAAAAGCACAATACCGATGGAAGAATTAATGAAATGTGATTTCAAAAATTATTGAGCAACTAAAAACTTGAGAGGATATAGTTCAAAAAATGTTTGACTTCTTATCTTGATCGATGGTCTTGTTATTCACGACCCAGATATTTTTTTATCTTTATCCAATTAAAAAAAATAACAGAGTTGTTGCAAAAAAGTGGTGACCTTAAAACCTGCGAAGCGCCGTCAATGACGATAAAAATTGTAATTTGGGCAACATTTGTAAAAAAAAGTTTCGAAACCTTATACGTTTAGTGATATGTGCGGTACTATTGCTTCAACATTTGTCTTTGTCTTTAACATCAATAATGGAGAATAACCAATCGAAGGACATTCTTCCAGCAGTGCCGAAAGAACCACCAAAGAATAGCCATTACAATAATAATACCGATTTATAGGTAACAACTCGACATTTATACTTTTCGTTTAACTTTCCATCTCGTTTTCAGCGATTATTTATATTATCAATCAAGCAGCGAAAATTACAATAATATTCGGATGATCAAAAGTATAACAGATCGAAGCGAAAGTTGTTGCGGTTACGCGGCAAATTTTCCAATGAGCGATCACCTCAATTTCTTCCCAATGCTCAAATAATCGTTTCCTCATTTAAGTGCAGTAAAGGACGGAGAAGGTGGAGCCTTTTTTTCGTATCGTTCGTAAAATTATTGAATAGCCGAACATAAATTAAAAAAACGGGGCAGAAATAATTTCAAGCACTCGGAGGGTCTCGACCACGGTGTGTAGAAAAATATTCGCACAGGGAAAAAAAATAATAATCTGCGCCCTGAGCACCGCAACTCACTGCACCGCTCAAGCATCTGTCCTGCACGCGCGCCTACAGCTCTCAATATATATGTATATATCTCTTAATTTTCCGTCGCTGATACGTATGTATTTTATACAGGCTGGCCCGAAAAGTGACGTTCAAAAGGCATATCTAGATGCCTCGTATCAATACCTATCCGAATCATTCCCATGTATGTACTGCCATCTTTTTTACTTTTCGAGAAAAAAACGTATTCTTAAATTTTGCTCTTTTGTGCGATTTTTGTCGCGATTTTTTTTTAACTTGTATTATCATTATGAAGTAAGCAATAAATAAATTACCAACTGGACACTAACGTAAATGACTTAGATTTTGATGAAAAGTAAAAAAAATCTACAAATATTACATAAAGTGCAACTATTTCATGGCATTGAAAATGTAATCAGACTTTTCGGGTGATAAAAAAGGTACATGCAAATAATATGAGTTGCTCTCTCTCTCACTCTCTAACTCTCTTACTCTCTCACTCTTTTCTCACATTCTCACTCTCGCGGTCCCTCACACACATTCTCATATTCTCGTTCTTTCACTATCCATCCATCCATCCATCAAACCCAAACAAACATAGACCCAAACAAACCTAAACTCAGCCCGAACTTAAACCCAAATAACCCCAAAAAAACCCAAACTTAAACCCAAACAAACAAACAAACAAACCAAACCTAAACCCAAACAAACAAACCAAACTTAAACCCAAACAAACTCAAACTTAAACCGAAACAAAGAAACAAACCCAAACTTAAACCCAAACAAACAAACAAACCAACCAAACTTAAACCCAAACAAACAAACAAACCCAAACTTAAACGCAAACAAACAAACAAATCCAAAATTAAACCCAAACAAACAAACAAATCCAAACTTAAACCCAAACAAACAAACAAACCCAAACTTAAACCCAAACAAACAAACCCAAACTTAAACCCAAACAAACAAACCCAAATCCAAACTCAAACTGAAACCCAAACCCAAACCCAAAAACAAATCCCAACCCAAACCCACCAACATTGTAATGTACACACCAAAATTCAAACTTATAACTTGTAACCACAAATGACTACATGTAATGCAGCATTTTTCAACAAACATAGGCATTAAACATGTGGCAGCTCCCCCACCCTGCTACAACACAGCGGCAGTGGAGTGGGGGTAGCAATAGTTTCGTGTGACATTTCGCTAAATCAGACACCCTATATAGATCTTTAAAAGCATTTTCAATGCTAAAAGCTTTGAGACGATCTGTTACTAAAGTTCGGATAAGTAAAAAATATTTATACTAGTCTAAATGACTCCCAATTGCATTTAAAAACGTCTGAGAGGAAAGTACATACACAAAAGAGAAAAAAATAAAAACCTATGGACTAACATGAACTACAGGAAAACTCGAAAAAAAATTGAATGCTTTTTTCACGTAAATTAAAAAAGATTGTAAAAAATACAAGGGGGTGGTTCGGATAGGTATTGATACGAGGCATCTAGATTGTCCTTTTAGACGTCATTTGGCGAGTCACCCTATATATACATATACTCGTATATTGCATATATATACACACATATATATACATACATAGAACCTTTCATATCTAAAATATATGAACCTCCTTTATACACATGTACATATCTATATGTATATAATATAGTCACGGACCCGATACGTCCCTTACAGCGCGCGACTAAAAGTTACCGTAACCCACTCACGTAGAACGTTAAGCTTTTCATGGCCCATAGTGATACAAGCTCGTCAATCTCGAGCACGCACCAACACTGACGGACTTACTCTCTCTCTCACAAACACACGCACACGTAAATGTATATACTGTAGGGCTTAAAAAATCCTTCACATACAGGGCTTTACAGGAGTAACCGACCGGACCCCAACAGCCCGGATATTTAATTTTTTTTTGTTCAAACGTGTTAAACTGCACGCTATGATTTTACCCTGAAAGTCTCCATGCCAAACCTCCATGCCAAAACCGGACGCAACTTAATTGTGAGCCCACGGGGCTGAAAGAATGGTAAAAAAATGATCCGTGTTGCTGTTGTCTCGGATCGGAAAACGTCGCGTTTATAGAGGCAAGAAAGGGAAAGAAGGACCTGTCGAGTGACCTGGAGGGTGCCGGGAAAAGCGCACGCTGCGTTTGAAAAGCGATTTGATAAAACGCACTCTCGCCTTCGAGTTGCAATCTCGCCGGTGCAGAGACGAGCCAATGAAATCGAACACGCGAGAAATTATCGTGAAAATACTTGTGTTTGCATACAGTTCCATCCGACCGGGCTGCGTAACGATAATTGATGAAAAATGTATATTGAAGTCAACTAAATGCGTTTATTTTATCCGTATTCTATTTTATTATAATTAACTAAAATTTCCGGAAAATCAATATTTTTTAATTTGATTCTACTATTCCAGAGATTTATTTCAAACATATATTTTTATTTAAATCCAGATTTATCTAACATTGTTGAGCAATAAAAAGTTTGTATGCTTCTAATAATTTTGATATTTTGTATTATTTACTTAAAAAAATATTCATTCGTATGGACTAAATGGCTGGAATTAGATTTTTTAATTTGAACTAACTAGCAAATTCATAGACGTTGTACGTTTTATGGTTGGAGTGTGGCGCGGGGCCCGAGGCTTCTCCCACAAGCCATTTGTACTCTGACATGAGTACGAATTCCGCAATGTCGCTCGTGGTCGGCCAAGTGTATTCCAAAAGACGTGGATATTACACATCTTGTGTAAAGTAAAGCCATTTTTTTATTCAAATATATCTCTTATAGGTTCAAATCAACAATGTATTTTCATGAGATAGAGGAGAATGGGGCACAATGTGTCACGGGGCACTGTGAGCCACATGCGGTTTCTTAGAGGTTTCTAGCTCGTAAATTCTGAAATTTTATGTGTTGGACCGCGATTCATATTTGATTTCGTCAGGCCTAAAAGGAAGTCGACAGCAGCTCACAAAGAATTATTGAAAATTAAAAATTAATTTGAGGCTTGGAAACAAAAATATTTTGCTTGCCGGGAAAACGTAAAACATAACGACACTTTCTGTAGCGGCCCGGGTTTTCGGTCCTAATTGATAGTTTTATTATTTATGATGCACTCAGTTACTTGTGTTTTTCCATTCGTAGTTTAATTAATAGTTATTTTCATCAATAATCAAATATTTCACTAGTGGGGTACAATGTGTCACCGAGTTCTGGGGCACAATGAGTCGATTGCCAATGAGGAAACGAAGAAGTGACGACGCTCCGAAGAAGCGCAATGTGTCACGGGCAACTGTCAACCACACGCGATTTTTCGGAGTTTTGTAGCTCGTTAAATATGATTTTTTTGTGTTGAATCGTGATTTATTTTAAGTTTCAGCTGGCCTAAAAGGAAGTCAATAGCAGTTCACAAAGAATGATTAAAAATACAAAATTAATTTGAGCCTCGAAAACCAAATGTCGCTTGCCGGGAAAACGTCAAATATTGTGGGTCAATTGTGTGGGGCACAATATGTCATCGAGTTGTTGAGCACAATGAGTCGACTCCCAATGTTATTGGCAAATAATACCCGTTGTCAAAATATCGGTATGTATGGAAATCTGTTATCTATGTTAGGAAAATATAAGCATTTCAACCGGCTCGTTGTACCCTACGTTTCGCAGCACTTGACACATTGTACCCCACCCGTGGGGCACAATAAACCAAACCGCAAATTTTTTTCGATTCCATTGTTTTAGGATTCTTAATCGATTTGCAAAAAATAGGGTAGCTTTATTGTACACCCTAAGGTCTATAAAATCGCTTATAACCTTTTTTTCTAATCTGACTACTTTGGTAAGGGTAAAAGTTCGTTAGAAAAAAGTGACACACTGCGCCCCACCTTCCCCTACATATTTATTATATTTAAATTATTTACATCACCCAATGCTTGAAACACGTAAAAAATATACATATTTAAAACAAATAGAATCTTAGTCGCTCGGTGATGCAACGAAATAAAAATTATTTCACTCAAATAGATCCTAGTCAAATCAAATATACTTTTTCAACAATCAGGACGGTCCGAACACGTGCGTCAATCCAGAACGAGATGCACGAGCATACAAATCTCAACAATATTTCACGCTTCGATACGCTCCCAGCTACGTACAAAGTAGTAGCATAATCGTGTTCTTTTTTTTTTCTTTTCGTTTTCACACATATATAAACATTTTTTTTTGCTTTTTTCTTTATTCTCAGAATTTGCCGTGTTCATCCCCGACGGCTGAAACGTGCCGGGAATTTACAAATGGCTCCGCCCCTCTCACCCATTCTCTTTCTCTCTTTCTCTATCTCGTTTTTTTTTTCAAAGCTCGTCTCTTCAACGACCAGAATCGATTCGTGTGTCTATAATAATACAGAGACCTGAAATTGTGCCAAGTCGAATGCTCCACCAAAGAATAAAGGCCACCGTCCTACAGATGTATATATATGTGAGTGTGTGCGTGTGTGTGTGTGTGTGTGTGTGTGTGCATATATATATATACATACGTAGTATACCCAATCGATCAACGACATCGGGGTGTACGACGCGATGCGCCGCAAGACTGATTACTAAAGTCCACTAAAGGACTCCCGGTCATTTCCGAACGTCCCACGATCGAATGAAGAGGTTTTCAATCACCCACGTGTTTGTCTAACTCACATTTCTACTAAACGCTTAATAGTGACTGGCTCAATCGAAGGTGGCGAAGCGAGAAACGGAGACAGGTCTCTGTATTGAAAAAAAAAAATGCCAAACGAACGAGAAATGAAACAACAATTCGGAAATGCTTTTATACAAAAGCGATGCAATAAATTTCGTTCCTTTGTAGAGAAATCTTATCGACTGATATAGAATAACGGGAAATCTATCTTTGTCTTTTTCAACTTGTTTGTGGGTTTCGATATAAATATGCATTAAAGTATTAAACTGTGTGTTTATCGAGAAAACGGCGGTTCGAACCTGTACAATTGAGCCAGCACGAGCACGATGGCTAGTCGGAAAAGATTTTTTACCATGAAAATTGTCAATCAGCCCTATTTCAATCTGAAAAAAAAATTGAAAAAAAAAATGTTCGTTGTAAAGTTGCAATGCAAAGAATTCGTAACACGATTGAGTATGATTTTACAGGTGCACGAGTCACTCGAATCTATGCTTTTGAACGTGTAAATTATATGAGGAGGAGAACAATTTTGTCTCATTCGATCGACTGGAGGATGAATTTGAATGGCAAACATAAGCCGTGAGATGTACTTAAATATAGCAACTTACACGAATTTCTCATCCTGATTTTTCAATTCGTGTTGAAATATTTGGTAGCAGCTTTTTTTTTATATCATTTTGATGCTCGACATCTCGGAGACACGTTGAGGGGCTTGCATAAGCTTAGGGCACAAAAAACAGATCGATTGAAAATATTTTTATCTCATGAAAGCATTAGAATGACGAGGTCGAGATTTTACACACAATTAATGCATAGCATTGACAAGTATGAGTATTTTTTTTAATTGAAAAATATTGAGGTAGAATGAAGTTATAGTTATATGAACAAAGTGCCGCCGCTACTGTATGGACAATCGGTGTAGGTGCTTCTGGCAACGATAATGATCTGAAAAGGAAAATAAAACATGCAGTTTTAGCATAATAACAAAGCAATCGTATGACCGGGTATATTCTTGAAATTTTGAATATTACGTAAATGGCAAGCTGTAGAAAAAAAAGTTCAGCTTTCGACCGAAAATAACAACTTTAATCATTTGTTATTAAGGCATCAGTCTCCATCTATTGCACGTATTTTCAAGAATTTTTTTTTCATAATAAAATTTATCTCCATATATTAATCTTTTTATACTTAAAAATAGGAGTTTCAAAGTACAAGAAAATATTTAAAAAATTTTAAAAAATTTTCTTGGTGATCTTGCTGCCTGAAGTTATCCCTGCTTTCACCTTGTCGACACGGAATCGTAACTTTCGAGCATTTGAAAACAAAAAGTCGAGTATTTTATTATAAAGTGGAGTTGTAGTTATGCCCCCTACTAAAAACTTTCACCCTCGATAAAAAGAAAACGAAACGGCGCACTATTGAATTTTTCGACTGTTTTTTACAACTTGAATTGTTTAAAAATAGGATTAAATATGAATGAATATTTATACCGTTAGTAGGAGTCGAATAGATATATGCATAGAATAATCCCTGTAAATTTGAGCCTAATCGGTGCAATAGTTTTTTCATAATCATGTCGAAAAGGTCGAAAAACATTGTTTTGAGAAAAACGTGTTTAAAGTTTCTCTTGTAAAAATGTACATGAAACTAAAAAAAAGCCTCTTACCCTCAATCAGTGATGCCTGGTCCATATATTATTCCTTCAGCTTCTTCAAAAGCTTTACTTTCTTGGGATTTTTGGTTTTGGATCTTTGTTCTACGAGCTTGGACGCTCGACACGGAGGTAGCGCGCTGAGCGCGCATATATTGCATCACTCTTTTTAGCCCCTTATCGGTCACTCCGACCTAAATAAAGTTCTCTACAGTATTTCCACAGATATGTAGTATACGAAACTAATATTTTTAGAAAATCGAAAATTTCCGAAAATAGACTGATAACGATCCCTCAACGAAAAGATGAACATATAAAGAAGTCATCCGGCCATATGATAGAAGGAATGATTAAGAACGATGCTCTGTTCAAATTGAAAGTGATCCGGACGAATCGATTTTGTGATATTGAGATTGAATTAAAGGGTCAGAGGGCGACCCCTCACAAAAATCGTCACAACTCGGTCAATTTTTCGAATTCTTACAAAATCGTTGTTTCAAATTGAAGTTAAGACCTTAGGCTATATAACTAAGAAACGAGATTTTTTAAAAAAATCGTATTGCCAAAATTTCAAGCTTATGCAGACTCCTTAAGGTTTTTGTTTCCACAGCACACACTTGCCCGTATCCGTTGTCGATAGCATATCGAAAAGATTCCCCTGCGATAATCCAATCCGTGCTTGTACTGCCTTCAATTATTTGGTCCAAAACAAACTTTACCGAACCTATTACGAATCCGTTTTTACTTCGTCCGATAAATGACAAAAAATAATTCTAAACGACATCTTTATCTCCTGTTAGAAATGAATTCTTTGCCCAAGCCAACGTTGGCTTTCTTACCAGTGTGCTCCAAACGCGACAAACAAACGATATCAATGTTTTCGGATTTTCCTTATATTTTTCTCGTGTCGAAAATAGGGGGAAAGGAAGAAAAAAAACGGTCGAACAAATACATTTCCGGCTCGAAATTCAATCGCGTCTCTGTATACACAAGGAGGGACGAGAGAGGCGACAATCCTCTCTGGTGTTTTCTTGGCTCCTGTAGGATAGCCTCGACAGCTGTGCCGTCTCTCACACCCCCACGAAATCCTCATCGATCCTAGATTCGCGGCACAGACGTACAGATTCAGAACAAATTCGTGGAACGAGGTCGTGCATCGACTCTGTAGGGTTGAGACTCAGGGAAGAAAAAAAAACTACAAGAGAGCTTGAATAAAATCATAAAATGGTATTTTTTTCATTAATTTTTTTTCTAGGGACGTACACAAATATGCTGCATATAAAGGCAGTTTGATGTTAAAATAGATTTTTCACTCTCAGACACAAACTCATAAAAACACACATATATATTCATACGTATACATATTTGTATATATATATATAAATATATATATATATATATATGTATATAAATATATATAGAGGGTGACAATTATATGGTAGCCATGTGTTTTTTAAAGATCAAGCGCGGAGAATTTGCGATAGAGAAGAATATAATATTTAGTGGCTTTTCAAGTCCTCTTCGGAAAAAAATGTAGCGTGTTATTGTGACGAGTCGAATTTGCCAGAAAAAAATTAGCGCTCTGGGAAAAATCCAATTTCTATTTTGAGTTCAGTAGAATGAAAATAATTGAATTTCGAATACGAAACACTCCTGAATTACTTTATTTTTAAGTGAATTAAATTCCATTTATCCACCATAAAGTCAGCATCTTTGATAATTTTTTATCGATGACTCAAGCATAATTAAATTCTGCAGATGAAGATAATTAGCTTCCGAAGAATTAAATAAAATCGAATTGACATATAATTGAATTCCGAGGATAAAGATAATTCCGAAAAATGAAGATGAATAGATCTTTGAAGTTTAGGTTTGGCTTTCAATTAAAAAAAAAAAATGCAGATAATTCGGTTATTAAAGCTTGGTATTGGTGTCCAATTAAAAAAAAATGAAGGCAATCAGATTTTCAGAGCTGGGTTTGGTTTTTAATCTTAAAAAATGAAGATAATATGATTTTCAAGGTTGTGGTTTGGTTTTTAATGTTCAAAATTGAAGATAATTAGATTTTCAAGGTTGTTGTTTGGTTTTCAATCTTCAAAATTGAAGATAATTAGATTTTAAAGTTTGGGTTAGCGTTTTCAATCTTAGCTTCAAAAATCAAATTGAAAGATAATTTGTTTTCTTTTCCATAATGCTCAAATTTTTTTTGGCAAATACTACTCATCACAAAAGTACGCTATACTTTTTTTTCGATGAGTACTTGAAAAATCATTAAAAGTCATATTTTTCTCAGTCGCGAAATCTCACCGCAAGACTTTTAAAAACACATTTCCACCTTAAAATTGTCACCCTGTATATGAAAACTACAATAATAATGTATATACATAGCTTCTGTATTCGTATAAAAGGCCCGGACTGATTGCCGATCGTCTCTATATTAGTCCTCTCTCTGTCTCTTTCTCTCTCTCTCTCTCTCTCTCTTGCTCTCTCTCTCGCTCTTTCTCTCTGTCCATACATAAATATATCCTATCATGTATACCTGTCTCGTGTCGCAAAACGAGAAGGACCGTTAACGGTCCAGCATAATCCAGCAAAAGAAAAGAGAAGAAAAAAATAAAAAAAACAAACAAAGCCCAGCAACAGAGAAACAAAAAGCAGCATTGCCCGATCACGTCGCTGTATACGAGCAATAACTGATGCTTCTTCAATTTGTTTCTTCGCTTATATTTCGTTCGTTTCCTTTAATTTTTGTTCTTCAATGGGGAATGGTTCGATATTCGTTTTCTTTGTTGTTTCTTTTTTTTCAGTGCCACCTAAAATCACGCCTTTCAATTTTGCTCGCGATTTAAACGTAGGCGACCGTATAAGCGTACAGTGCGTTGTCGTTACCGGTGATCTACCATTGACGTTCGTATGGCTAAAAGATAACGTGCCGATCGAGGATAAGAACGATAAGATTGTCGATACTGGCGGGGGTTCAATTAGCTCGATAAGGGGCTTAAGGACGGGAAATACGAATGGGCAAGGGGCGATCAGCAAACCAATGTTCTCGAGAAATGAGAATAAGCAACGGTCGAGGAACAGAGATAACGCCGATGATAAAGCATCAAGCTCGGCCGTCACCATCGGCGTATTGTCCGGCTCCGAAGCCATCAACATCCGGCAATACGACGCTTTTAACAGCGCCCTGAGCCTTAGCCCGATTGCACCTGTGCACAATGGCACTTATACGTGTCGCGTGACCAACGGTGCTGCGACCGTCGCTCATTCTGCACCCCTCCACGTTAACGGTAACGAATAGCGCGTTCGTCTTTCAAACAGATGACTTTTATTTTTCATCCATTGTTTTTTTTTTTCGTCCAATTGCCAATAATCGAGAATTCAAAAACGATTGCGATTTTGCGCGGTGA